>RJWM01003054.1:0-92294 GCA_004363535.1 Dasyprocta punctata | reverse complement strand
TTTTTTTTTGCGGTACTTGGGATTGAACTCACAACCTCGTACCTGCCAGGTCACTCTATAGAGGTTTTTCCAACTTTGTTATCAAAAAGTTTCAAAGAAAGACACAAAAATTGTCCTGTGAGCACCTGTGGGCCAGCGGGCTGTGCAGGGAACTTTCTCCAGGATCCAGTCCCCAGTTTATATAAAAAGACACCCCCAGGTCAGAGCCACGCGCCCCAAGTCATCCACACTCCCATGGTCTGTTTATTTCAACTCCCAGGAATTCTTTTTATTTCAGACAGAAGAAAAACAGTGGTTACTCGAGGCCACTTCTGGATGGCGGCCCTAGGAACGCAGCGGGGAGACCCCGCAGATGGGGCAGGAGACGTGGGCTCCGTGGTGTCCCGGGGGGTGTGCGGGCACACGGGCAGGCTGGCGCTCTGACCCTCCGGGCGGGGGGGAGGGAGCGAGGGAGCGAGGGCCGCGCCCCGCGGGTTCCCCGTGGAGCTGGAGACCCCGCATCCTGGGAAGCGGCCATTTGGCCGGGGTGGGGGCAGCACTGGAAGGTCTGGGGTGGGGCAGCTCTTCCCTCCCTGGACAAGCGCTGCTCTGGACGACACGGGCCCCTGTGCCCTGACCGTCCTAGTGACCACTCGGGTGGTGGCTGCCGCCTCCCTCCCACACACGCTTGGTCCATGGTCGCTATGTCGATTTCTTTCACTTAGTTAATGTTTGTTTCTGTTTTTTATAATCTCTCGAAAGTTCCTTTCTTAATTTTATTTCCTTTTACATTTTATTTTTAATTGACAAATAACTCTGTACACGTGCAGGGTGCAGGAGAGGCTGTGCCCCGTCCGCGCCGGGAAGCTGCTGTTAGCACTTTTAGTGCTTTTGCGGTCCCCGAGTGCGAACCCAAGGCCTCTGCACCGGCTACCGCCCCAGCCCTCGGTTTTACTTTTGAGACAGCATCCAGTGACTCACAGGCCATGCTTCAATTTGCAGTCTTCCTGCCTCAGCCTCCCGGAGTCCTGGGGTTTCAGATGCGCAGCACCGTGCGTGGGTCACACTGAGCCGGCTGCACGTCGGTCGCCCACACTCTTACCTCTCCATGCGCGGTGGTACCGAGCGTGGCCACCACCCTTCTCCCTTTAGCCGAATCTGCGACTCCTCAGCACAACTTCCACCCTTTCCCATTCTTCACCACTCCTCTGGTGACCACCTATCCACCCTCTGTTTCCATGAGTTCAACTTCTCAGATTCTCCATGCCAGCGAGATCACACACGGCCTGGTGTCTCTGCCACAGCATGACCTTCAGTGTCAACCACACTGTCACCACCCAAAGCCAAGGCACCTTGATTTTCAGGGCTGAATAGTATTCCTTGGTGTATACCACATTGTCTTTGTCCATCTACCCACAAGTGAACACTTAGTTTATTTCCGTATCTTGGCTACTAATAAATACAGGCGCGCAGAGGCCTCGTGTCAATCCTTTGTATTTTTACCCAGGAGTGGGGTTGTTAGGGTGAAAATTCTATCTCTAGCCTCCATACTGGTTTCCAAAATGGCTCACCTACTTCACACCCTCTGCGGGGTCCAGACCTCCCTGCATCCTTGCCGCGTTCACTGTCTCCCTTCTTTTTGCTGACAGTCGCACTGCCCCTTTCCTGGGAGCAGTGAGGCAGGGCCTCTTCATCACACCCACCGGCCAGTCCTGTCCTTTTTCCTGGTACTGGATATCGATCCTGGGCTGCTCTACTGCTGGGCTGCATCTCCAGCAGGTGTTTTTTGTTTTTTTGAGACAGGATCTCACTGAATTGCCCGAGCTGGCCTCAGCCTCGAAGCCTTCTTGCCTCAGCCTCCCTAGTAGCCAGGGTTACAGCATGTGTCCCCACACTCAGTCCATATGTTTTTTTTTGATGAACATCTATCCACATCCTCGACCCTTTTAAAGCGGAGTTTTGTTTTCTTGTTACTGAGCTGAGCTCCTTATCACATGTGATCTACGAATATTTTCCTGCCGCGCGCAGGCTGCCTGCTCTCTCGCCAAGTCGGAGCCTCTGGGTCAGACGCAGACCGGCTTCTTTTCCTTCTTGTCGCCTGTGCTTTTGGTTTCACATCTGAAGTGACAGCGCCGTCCGCGAGTTTTCCCCGCTGCTTTCCTGTAGGACTTCTGGGGTCTCGGGTCTCTGCTGGTTTTGGCGAGAACACTTCAGATGGAATCGATGTGCATGGGGGGCGTGCCGAGGGCCACCTCGTTCCCCCACTCATCCCTGGTCTTCTGGGCACCATTCACCCAGGCGCCTGTCCCCCGCGTCGCGTGGCCCCGCTGTTGGAAGTCAGCCGCCTGCCAGGCACTTCCGTGCAGCCCAGGCTCTGTCCTGCGACCGTCCAGCCTGCACCGCACCTGGGCTGACCCCCGCTCCAGGACGCCTTCAGGAGTCCGGCACGGCGGCCCCTCTGTTCACCAACCCGATTCTTTCCACAATTCTGGTCGCAAACCGAGTTGGATGAGAACCAAATCAAACTCAATAGTTAGGTTCAGTGTTGACCTTACAGGGAAATTTGATTCAGTTCTCGTCCAGTTTGTTTTGTGACCAGAATCGTGGAAGAAGCGAGTTTGTGAACCGAGGGACCACAGTACTTTGGTGCTTCCAACTCTGTTTTCTTTCCCTGTATGGGGCGTTTCATGGTCCCACACAGATTTTAGAATTGTTTTTCTATTTCATTGGAATTTTGATAGAGACACATTGAATCTGTGGGTTGCTTGGTCATTTTTACATTATGAATTCTTTCAATCCACAAGCAGAGGATATGTTTCTGTTTCTGTTGACCTGAGTCATCTGTAATTTCTTGAATCCCAGTATTTTTCTGCAAAGAGCTTCATTTTGTTCCATCCGTGGCTTCGGGAGGACTCCGGGGTGGCTGTCCCGCTCCAGGGCTGCTTGCAGGTGAGCTTCCGAGCGGACCCTGGGTGGCCAGGTGCCTGCAATTCCCTTGATGGCCTCACCGTCTCAGCTGGAGTCACGGGGCTGGGCTCTCCATGCAGGACTGGGGTTCTTCCCCGGGGCCAGGGGCTTCCCTGGCGTCCAGAACGGGGTCACAGTGCTATGCTCTTCCTGGCCAACCTGAGGTCAGAGTCGCCTGAAATAGGAGCCCAGCCACGCCAGGGGCAGGAGGCCCCAGATGTACGCCGGCCACGCTGCTGCTGGTGGCCCCCACGCAGGGACGACTGTGAAGGTCGGGGGCCACCGCGGTGGGGAACGAGGACCTCACCACGCGGAACAGTGTGGCCGGCCCTGCAGGTAGCAGCGCATGCGGAGAAGATGCCCCTGGGGCACGGGCTGCAGGGCGGGGGCTCACGGTTCCCGACGCCGCGGAAGCAGCAGCAGGCTCTGCGGAGTCCCGGGCACCTGCTGTCCTTGAGCTGGTTTCAGTACTCGGAGCTCCTGCCTCCACGGTCAATGACTCCCGGGCGTCCTCTGTGTCACTGTGAACAGGGCTGTCTCCCTGACCTCCCTTCAGGAAGACCACTGTCAGGCCACGGGAGCACTAGTGGGCTTGGCGTGTTGACTTTGTGTCCTGCGGCTTTTCTGAAGTTGCCAGTTATTTTGGTTTGTTTTCAGATTGTGTGTGTGTGTGTGTGTGTGTGTGTGTGTGTGTATGTTGCTAGCGACAGAACCCAAGGCCTTACACTCACTAGGCGAGGGCTCGGCCACTGCACGGCAGCCTCAGCCTTCACTGTTCGGGGCTTGTTCATGGTCTTTAGTTCTCCTAAAATGAGATCATGTCAGCAGCAGACTTCTTCTTTCCCATTGGGTCGCCTTTCATTTCTTTGCTTGCCTACCTGCTTTGGCGGGGATTTCCAGTCCTGCAGTTCACAGACGTGGTCAGGGTGGGCATCCTCGTCCGGAAGGGAACACCTGAGCTTCTCAGCACTGGCGTGGTGTCACCGAGGACCTGGCACACATGGTTATTCCTTCCGCACCATTATTTGTTGTGAATTTTTCAATCATAAAAGGATATTCACTTTGTCAAATGCTTCCTCTTCATTTATTGAGATGGTTGCGTGAATTCTGTCCTTCTGGAATAAAGCTTTGAGCTTCATAGACTTCACAGAACACAGGAGTACGTCATTTCTATTTTGGAGCTCAATATTATCCCATTTCATGAACTTGTAGACCACATTCGTTTAGCCATTGATCTGTTGATGGACATGTGAGTTATTTCCTTATGTACAAGTATGCGTTTGAACATCTCTTTCGGTTCTTTAGGATACATACCTACACGCACAGTGGCTGGGCCCGAGAGCAGTTCTCTGTGTAACTCATTGTGGAGCCATCAAACTGTCTTCCACGGCGGCTGTACAGGTTTACACACCCACAGCACTTGTGCAAGGTTCTGTTTTCTCCACATCCTCACCGACACGGACGCCTTTCTTTTTCTCCCTGTATCCGTCCCAGTGGGTATGAAGCGACATCTGTGGCTCTGATTTTAATTTCCCTGCTGACCCATGATGCGGCATCTCTTCATGAAAGGCCTTCCGCGTGAGCTGCTTTTATTCTCTGCCTCGTCCTCCTGCTGTGCAGCAGGTTTTGAAATCAGACAGAGCGAGTCTTTTCAGCTTTCTTCTTTTCTCAAGACGGACTTGACTGTTCGGGGTCCCCCACATTTCCATGCGGACTCTGCCACCCCTAGAAGGGAAGTCTCGGGGGTCGGATGGGATTGACCACATCCGAGGACTGCACTGGATGGCACCACGTTCCAGCAGTAGGAAGTCTGTAAACCCAGGAGCGGAGCTGCTGCTCAGTGTCTTCCGGTCTCCCGTGACCTCAGCGCGCTCCGTAGCCCCCAGCAGCTGGCCTTACACTGCCTCAAGAGGGGGGTGGCATCAGAGGAGCTGGGCAGAGCCCTGAGAGAGCACCAGGTCTCAACTCTGCTGGTTTCTGCCTGTGTGGACCTCACAGCCCAGGATGACTGGAGGGTCCCCGACCCGCACGGTGGCTCTTCACAGCCACTGTGTGGTGCCACATTGGGGGCTTGAACCCCGCCACTGAGAACATCTGGAGAAAAGACTTATCTGTACTCAACACCTGCAGCCTCGTCCCTGTGGTTATCCCGTGAACAGTGCGGCGCATGTCAGTTCTTTAGTTATCGAACGAGGTATCACAAGCAACCCTGAGATGAAGCGGAGCCCGCGGGAGGCTGCGTAGGTTCTGTGCACACGCGGGCCTCACAGCCCAGAGATGCGTGAGAAATGTTCAGCGTCGCTGGCCGTTAGAGAGGTGCAAAGGAAGGCACCCTGAGCTTGCACCTTACCCCACAACCAGCGGGCATCAAGATATCAAACAATAACAAATGCTAGCAAGGCTGTGGGGAAAAAGGAACCCTTCACACTGCAAGTGGAGGCGTGAACTGGTTCAACCACTGTAGAAATTGGTATGGAGATTCCTCAAAAAAATCAAAAGTCAAAATTCCCTTTGTACCAGCTATTCCCCTTCTAGGTATCTTCCCCGAAGAAGTACAGTGACGTGCACTCCCTGTGTTTACAGCAGCGCAGTTTACAATGCTCAGTTTTGGAAACAGCCTATATGTTCACCCACAGGGGAATGGATAAAGAAAATGTGGTATTTACACACAGTGGAATACTACTCTGCCATAAAGAAGGATGGCCGTGAGGCACTCAGAGGGAAATCGGTGTGACTCGAGGACACAGTGTTAAGTGAAATAAATCAGACACAGGAGTGTCAGCGTGGTTACTCTTATGTGAGGAACCCAAAGTTTAAACGAATTAAAGAACCAAATAAAAGACAGATAAAAAGAAACAGGGAGATTGATTTTTTACAAACGGGAAGAGGTCTAAGAGATGGAGGTGGGCAGGGAAGGGGAGCATGAAAGAATCACGACGTTACACACACGTTCCGAGTGCCCAGTGACAGTGCTCAGTATGCATCTCACACATCCAAACGAAACAGATGCTGAAGATAAAATAATGTAAACAAAAGGAAGAGAAGACGGGGAATATACTTTTATATTTCCCTTTCGACAAAGGTCAGTCAATGTCTCATCCACCCACACAGCGAGTATTTTTTAGATTAGGAGGACAGTGAATGTATCTAAATGTTTCTAACCAAGCATAGTAAATGAAATATAAAAAATACTGCACTTCCTGTGCGGGGTGGCGGCACCCTCGGGGGTCCTGAGGGACCCGTGTGGACCGCTCGGTTTGAGCCACTCGGCAGCTCCTGACTCTGCCCATGGCCCCAGGCCCCATCCGCCTGCTGAGTTTCACCTGTGTGAGCCCTAAATGCCTGTCTGCCTCAGACGGAGGCTGGCGGCTCGCCGCCCTGAGTGGCTGTGTGGCCGCGTGGGCTGCTGGCCATCTCTGAGGGGGACCGAGAGGCTGTCACCCACTGCAGGGCTGCGCTGGGTCAGTGTGGGGTGGGTGCTGCACCAGAATGCTGGGGACTCCCTGGGGACGGGTCCTCTGTGCACCGTCCACTGTGGGGCCTCTGCCCAGAGCCCACAAGTGAGAGCGACGGCGACAGCGACACAGTTCCTATGGAGACATCGGACAAGGCGGGAGGTGACCCGGCCAGGCCCGGCGCCCAGGTGCCCTGGAAGTCCAGGCCTCAGCTCTGCACAGCCGGGCTGCGGGCTCTCTACTGGAGGAAGTGAAACTCCACAGATGCCTCCCTCCACGTCGCAGTTCCAGCCCTGGGTGCCAGCCCAACTTCCTGTGCATCCTGACTCGCTTCGAAAAGAAGTGTCAGTTCCAAAAGGAGTGTGTTCTAAACCAGAGTAATGGTGTACACCGTCATCCCAGCCCTCTTTGAGGCTGAGGCAGGAGGGTCATAAATTTTAGCCTCACCTGGGCAATTTACCGAGTTAGTGAGAGTCTCTCTTCAAATAAAAAATAGGAAAGGTTCTGGGGATGCAGCTCAGGGTGAGGGGCCCTGAGACTGATTCCCGCCGGTAACATGATGGGAAAAACGAACACAGAGAAGTGTGTTTTGCCTCAGGGATGACTTCCCTCGACATCTGCAGAACAGCAGGTGCTCAGTGTTGGGCCACTCCGGACAGAAACCGGAGGATGACACCCTTGCGCCCTCCCGAGGGTGGGCGCACACAATGCACCCCCAGTTTCCAGCCAGCACTATGGCTCATGGTGAAAATACTGCCACTTGTAAAGAGAAAAGTGAAACCTACCATCCCCCCCAAAGAATTTAAGTAAAATCACTGTCCCCAACATTATGTGACATCCGCAATCCGCAGTCCGTCTGCAGAAAGCACAGCCGTACGGTGGGAGGGAGGGCCGAGCCATCGACCGCCCGGGTCTGCGAGCAGCAGCCCGCGTCCCGCTAATCGCTCTTACCTGCTTGGAGGTCAGGACCTGGCGCAGCTCCTTCCTGAGGTCGATGAAGCGATCGTGGAGCAGGGCCATGCACCAGGGCTCCTCGAAGTAGCTGGCGGGGAGGAGGAGGTGCAGTTAGCTGGCAACCCTCTCATTACCGCTAATCAAGTATTTACCTGCTTTTGTGCCTTGATAAATTACAGTTCTGGGCCCTCTGCAATCGTTTGCTCATAAAATGCCTCATGGAACAGCCTGGCCAATCAATTTTTTAAATGGATGTTCCTGATGTAAGGCCAGGTTCCATAATTACATTTAAAGTGCTTTAATTCAGAGCCGGGGCAAGACCCAGTGAAGAACCCTGATTTTATCAGAATTTAAAAGCCTGAAGACTTGTAAAGAACGGTGTCTCCATTATCTGCCCTCGTTTGAGAAAAGCAGATTGCAGGATTAACTGAACTGCTGCATAAACAAATTAAATTTGGGGAGACAATAACACAAAGGTTGCTCATCATTACGGTTTCTGGATGAATAATGGCCAGAAAAACAGGCCACCTCGGTGTCGCAACATGGTCCTCGCACAGTTGTGCCGATGCTTAATTGCGTCTGTTTTAGGGGCTGCTCTTTTGCTAAGTTTTCACCGAAAGCCGAGTAAGTGCTGTCTTACATGGACAACAGCACGGCTATCCGTCATGTGCGGCGACTGCCGGAGGCCTGGCAGTAATGCCCGAGAACGTTTATGGGTGCCCTTCTTTACGTTCATGCTGGCGTCTTGGAACAGGAAACCTAACTTCCAGGTCCAAAGCCAGCCGCCGGCCCTCCTGCCCATGGGACCCCGTCCAGCAGAGGGGAAGGGCGGCCAGAACCCCGTGCAGATGACTTCCTTCTTTCTCCCAAGACTCAAGGCCAAGGGCGGGGTGAAAGTCCCCAGAGGTCACCAAGGACTTAAGAGAGGTGACAAGGGTGTGCTAGGGTCAGCTGTCGCCAGCTGAATGGGCCACTGTGTCCCCTACACACTTCCTCATCAACAGCTGCCTGGGGTCCGCCCCGCCAATCCTTACTCCATAGCTATGTCCCCAGCACTCCCCGGGGACTGTGGCAATGGCAGGGACCAGAACAGTCCACACCCTGCCCCGTGAGCTCCCGGGCCTGCGGTGCTGAGGGGTGGGCAGCAGGTTAGGGGCTGAAGTGGGGCCAGGTGGGCGGGTTAACTAATGGGCTGAGCCGAATCGGGTGGTGCTGGTGTGGAGGGCACCTGCGGATTGTTGCCGACAGCATAAAAGCACAACTGGAAGGCAAGATGGCGCGCTGCTGATCCTCCTGGAGAAGCTGGTCACGCTGGCTTTCCTGATGTGAACACAGTAGTTCTCATCCTTGGAGGAGCTCGGGTCCTTGCCGTTGCCGAGGATGGCTGTGGGGCTCTTTGGGGAGCTCGGGTCCTAACTTTGAGCAGGGCTTCCTGGCTCCAGGGCAGATCCCTCGGCCTGCTGGTACAGATCCTTCATCCTGCTGGCGCAGACTTTCCAGCTTCCACCGCTGACCTCTGGGCCTTCCCAGTGCAGATCCTTGATACAGACTTGCACGAGTCATTGTCGTGGGCCCTGGGCCTCCAGCTGGATCATGCAGGACATCACCATGGGCTCTACATCTAGGCCCTCAGCTGGATTCTTTGGGTCTTAGTGTGTGGACAGATCTGCACTCTTCTGCAGTTGACTTTTCGGGTGAATCTTATAGAATGATCCTGTAAATTAGGTGTCCTGTGTTTAATCTGTTCCCTTGTAAATCCTGACTACAACAGCGGGGCAAAGCGCTGGGGAAGCCGAGGCAGGAAGGGCCCTGCCTGTGTAGCCGCTGAGAGCAGAGTCCCGGTGAGGGGATGAGTGAGGCGGAAAAGCCAGGCTGGACACCGGGCTGGTGGCAGTGCCCGGGCAGCTCAGGTCCTCCAAAGGGCAGCTGCAGGCGAGCTCAGGAAGGTGACGT
This sequence comes from Dasyprocta punctata, assembly GCA_004363535.1. Taxonomy (NCBI): domain Eukaryota; kingdom Metazoa; phylum Chordata; class Mammalia; order Rodentia; family Dasyproctidae; genus Dasyprocta; species Dasyprocta punctata. The sequence goes on along the minus strand of RJWM01003054.1, from coordinate 82,986 downwards.
GGACGGTGGGCCACAGCCCTGTGGCCAAATAAATGAGTGGCAAATTCTGCTGCCTGCCCCAGGGGGTGGCAGGAAGAGAGGGAAGGCGTCTCTGTGAGCGAAGGGGAAGAGCTGTGGGGGTCGGGGTTCAGCTGAGCCCCACTGACCTGAGGCCACAGTGCTGGACACCCCTGTGCCTGGGGCAGTCCGACCCTTGCCTGGGTGACCGCATGCCCACCCCGAGAGCATGCCAGCCACAGCAGGGTCAGTGCCAGGTGGCCGCCCAGTGGGGACACACCCTGGCGACACTCGGACAGCCTCCCTGAAGGTGACTTCCTGAACTAAAGCCGTGAAGCCAGCCTTGGTCTGGACACCCAGGCCGGCTCTGCTGGGACATCGCTGCCCTGTCTGGAGACGCCCTCATTCCCGCCAAGAGCGGTGCGCCTCTGGATCTGTCTCTGTCCCCGTCCGTGGCTGACGTGCCCCATGACCCCACCCTCTTGGGTTTGGAGGTCCACAGCCACATCCTTCACCTCGTCCCCTGCTTCTGCCCCTCACTGTGCGGCTCCACACTGACCCCAGCGGCTGCGTGGGGTCCGGGGGACACCCTTGCCGCTTTCTTCAAAGAGAGAGTTCTCGGAAATACACTTCCTGCAGGGCCACACGGCTGCCTGCCCCGGGCCACCACGCCCGTGCCCATGGCCCCAGAGACCCTGGCCCTGGAGCCTGACACAGGCCGCTGCAGGAGCAGGTGGCTCTCGGTCTTCCACAGACACGGCGCTGGTTGGAGAGGAAGCTGAGGCGTCCGCAGGGCTTTCTCGGGTGGGCTCTGGCTGTGCGCGCCCCCCGCCCACTGCTCCTCCCTGTCCAAGGCAGTGACACAGTGGGGGCGGAGCCCCTGTGGTCAGCTGAGAGCAGTGACAGGAAGCCCTCACCATCGAGGTCCGGACAACTCTGAATTTAACCAAACTCGTTTTGTAGCTCAGTGTTGCACTGAGTCACATGAAGATTATTTGTTTTGATGGAAGAATTTGAGAAACAAGTTTCACTTCAATCCTAAAGCTGTCATTCCTGCTGCTTATCAACAGGCATGCGGACTGGAGGCCTCCAACGACCGCCAGCCACTGGCCACGCTGCAGGCCTAGAAAAACAGACCAACCAATAGCACGACGCGGGACATGGATGATCAGGGGTCGCCTAATAAACGCCTGCATCATAGCCCGAGGCCAATGGTGGGAGAGCCCAGCTGGGCAGGGCCACGTTCACAGCCCCGAACAGCCCGCCTGGGACTTGCTCAAGTGTGTCAAGGTGGGCAGCAGAGAAACACTTTTTCAAAGCAGATTTTCTAAGGAGAAACATTCTGATTTCGTATTGGTGAGATGAAAACCTGACTTTGCTCTGGCTGCTCCAGGGCCGCCGCCGCTGCAGTTGGAACTGCTGCTGGGGCGGCCCCCAGGGTCATGAGGCAGGGCCACGTCCCGGGCCACATCTCCTGGGACAGGCACCACCTGGGCTTCCCCGCGCTCTCGAGCAGGAGCAAGTCCCCACCTCAGCCTCCCGGGGGTGCAGCAGGGCTGCGCGGCCCGGTGTCCTCTGCGCGACCTGCACTGTCAGTGCCACTTGATGTCTGCGAGGCAGAGAGGAAGAAGCGATAAACCCCGCGGAAGCCAAGAGAGGTCTTGGCTTTGCCCTGCAGGTCGTCTGGAACCTGGAGTTCAGGCCTTTCTTTAAGAAATCAGATTAGCCAGTGCTGCTCCTCCTCTTCCTGTGGGAGAGGTGGCTCCACCGCTAGGGGCGCCTCCTTATCCCATGGGCACAGTTGGCATTTCCCCTCCACGTGGGCCACGGCAGGCACTTGGGGTGCCAAGTCCGAGGTCTGGGTGAGATGCAGGCATTTTCTGAAACCACCTTGCCCCATGTCCTCTTCTCCACACTTGTGTGCGCTACAACGAAAACCACGCCCTGTCTTCCTTTCTTCATCTGCCCATCTGTCCATCCATCCATCCATCCATCCTTCAACCCACCCACCAACCCACCCATCCATCTACCTGTCCATCCATCCATCCATCCTTCAACCCAACCACCAACCCACCCATCCATCTACCTGTCCATCCACCCACCCATCCTCCACCTGTCCCTCCACCACCTGTCCACCAATCCATCTGTCCACTCATCCACCCCATCCATCCGTCCACCCATCCATTCATACACCCATCCACCTATCCACCCATCCACCCATCTGTACATCCATTAATCAATCCATCCATCCACCCATCCATCCACCCATCCACCCATTCACCTGTCCATCTGTTCATCTGTCCACCTGTCCATCTGTCAATCCATCCATCCATCCACCCATCCATTTGTCCACCCATTCACCCACCCACCTGTCCATCCATCCACTTGATCATCCCCCTACCCATCCATCCATCCATCCATCTATCCATCCACCTGTCCATCCACTCATCCACTCATCCACCCATCCATCCACCTGTCCACTCATCCACCTGTTCACCTGTCCACCTGTCCACCCACTCATCCATGCACCTGTTCATCCATCCATCCATCCACCTATCCATCCACCTGTCCATCCACTCATCCACCCATCCATCCACCTGTCCACTGCACCTGTTCACCTGTCCACCTGTCTACCCACTCATCCATGTACCTGTCCATCCATCCATCCACCTATCCATCCACCTGTCCATCCACTCATCCATGCACCTGTCCACCCGTCCACCCATCTACCCATCCATCCATCCACCCATCTACCCACTCATCTATCCACCCTAACAAGCCCAAGAAGGCCTTTCTAAATCCTGTTTCCTTATTTCCGATGCTCATTTTCCTCGGGTCCTCTCTTCCTGCGGTCTTGCTCTACTCCTCAACAAATCCAATCTCCTTATCTGCTGTTTTCCCATGAAGACTTAACTGCCCCACCGCTGTTCCTAAGTGTCTTCCCAAGCTCTTCACGTAGGTGGTTGCAATATGGCAAGGAAGGGGGAAGCCCTAGAGAGCCATTCTTTGCCATCAGTCAGTTGCCTGTTACACAAGCACCGTGTTAAGGTGGGCAAGCTGGCGCAGCAATGGCAGTGCCTTGTGGAAGGGCTGCAGCAGGCAGAGCCCCGGAAGGCCGAGGCCAGGGTGTCGCTCAGCCAGGAGTGAAGCGTGGCCCCCAGACCTCAGTTTATCCTGGACGCCACACTGCACGGACAGATCAGCCCTGACTCTCTGAGACCAGCACCCCGAAGACTGAGACAGAAGCTTGCCCGTAAACTTTTCCTTGAGTACAAGCTGAGTAGCCAGAATGTGTACCTAACTGATTTCTCGTATTACCTGGAGGCAGACCCGGAAAGGTTAGATTGGTAATTTTGAAAGCAACGCCAGTGAGGTTTTGATAACCAGTTGTGACTGTCATCTGCTAGGATCTACTCTGTGACAGGACAGCAAGTGCATTCCGAATGCCCCGGGCTGTGGTCTCACAGTCACCATGGGAAGACGGGTGTTTACCGCTCCAGGAAAACCAGCCCGGGGTGCAAACACCGCCCTGCGGCAGTGGCCAGCGGCTGTGGCTTGAAGGCGTCCCCCCTGGAGCACGTGCTGCAGCTGGGCCCCTGCACAGCAGTGGCGAGCAGCGGGGATGCAGGAGTCGCGAGGCCGCCCTGGCTACCACAGGCAGTCGTCACGCAGGGAGCCGGCACCGTGCCCCAGGCTCTCACCACTCGTGCGTGCTCCCACCCCCAACGCCACCCACCGCGTCGCCCTTCCTTGCCGCAAGCCGGGCAGGTGCTGGCGCCTGGCTCTCGAACTTCCTGCCTCTAAGACTGCACCCAGAACAAGCCACGGTCCCCCATTCACTCCAGTATTCTGCTGCGGCGACAGAAAGCAGGCAGATGCTGGCGTGTCCTGCCGGCTCGCGAGCTCCTCTCTTCCTGCGCAGCAGGCATCTGCCCAACGACGCCAGGCTGCCCGGGCACTGGGGAGCTAAGGTCGCTTTACCGGGGCACCTTGGGAGCCTCGCTCGGCTGCTCTGGCACTGGGAGACTCCTCCTCCCCGTCTGCAGGGCTGGAGGGGAGCATCCTAGGGTTCCCTGGTGCCTGCAGGAGCGCAGAACCCTAATCTCCATGTCTGATCCAGACACGTGTGTCACCCACGTGGCCTCAAATGCCCCGCTGCCCTTGCAACCAGAGTCTCCGTTTTCAGAGATACTAGTTTTCTCTCCTGTCATTTATTTACTTATTAAGAGACGGGTCTCACAATGTAGTCAAGACTGACCTCAAACTCCCGGGCTCAAGCACATCTCCTGCCTCAGCCTCCCAAGTAGCCGAGACTACACGGGTGCACTCCCAGGCCTGGCCAGAAATGATGTCCTCAGAGAACTGCCCCACAGCTCTGTGTGCCGTGCGCCTGCTTTGCTGAATCCCAGGTGCTTGACTGAGTGGTGCCCGTGCCGTGCCCTGGAGGATGGGCATGTGCCTCTGCCACGCTGGCGCATCCACGCGCTGACATCGTCTCCTGAGTGTGCCTGGCCCAGGGGCCGCCATCCCGATGGCCCGTCCCACGAGGCAGCCACATCTGTCCCTGTCCAGGGCGCAGTCACGTGCCCTCTCCACCTCCTCACCCCGCCCCACCACCCTGCCACCAGCTCTTTGCCTCTTACCCTAGCTCTGCCGCTTGTCAACTCGTGTGGCCTGGAGCTCGTTGCTTTAACCTCTTCAGCCTCAGTCTCCTTAGCTGCAAAATGGGGACAATGACAGCCCTGGCCTCAAAGAGCTCCCTCAGAATGAAGGGGCCCCCAGGAGAGAGCTGGCTGTGCACTTGGCACGGGAAGAAGTCGGTAGACATGACGACTGCTATTCCTAACTCTCCTGTTTGCTTGAAGATGCTCCAAGCCTATCTGATGTGAGTTACAGACCAAACAAATCACTAAAACACTTTGTGCTTGAGTAGAAGAAAGTCTTTCTTTGGCAGCTCTTTCCCTCCATTCAGTGCTGTCAGCATAAATGAATTTGACCAGTTTTACACCTCGGTAAAAGTAAAGGGGCGTTGTGGTGAACCCTCACGAGGTTCTGGACACTAAAATGTTACACGGCAATAAAAGATCTGTGGAAATCATCACAGGGAGGCCTCGGTTGTTTTTTGGCGGGGGATGAAAATCCAATGCCAGGCCTCCCCGCAGAGCTCTCCCTGCCTTCTCGCCCGCCGCTGACCCTGGCGGCCGAGCTGGGCGTCACAGAACGTGCGAGGCCCCCGGCCGAGGTCCAGGAGCCCAAAGCTCAGGTGGCCTGGCTCACTCCTGACCAGTCCAATGTTTGCTGGGCTTCGTGTAGGCGCGGCGGGACGCAGCCGTGCTGGTGCCGGAGCCCGCGTGTCCACCCAGGCTCCCCTCGGCGCCGCCCACGCCCTCCGTCCTGGCAGGGACGGGGCGGGCTGACCCGCGTCTGCCGTGGCCTGCGCTGGCCGGGGCGCGACTGGCACTGAGCTGCGAGCGTCTCCCCTTCTATTCCGTCTGCGGTATTCGCTGCACATCCTGGTTTATTAGGAGCTGATTAATCGGAGTTGTAGGCTAAATTGAGTGCCCGGGAAGTTGTCCAGCTCTTCCCATTGATTTGCTGTGAGCTCAGGACTAATGGTCTGAGGCGAGGCTGGCATTCAGTCCTGCAGGGAAAGGGAAGCTTTTAGGCCCCGGCGCCCCTTCCCGTGCTCCTCTGCTCTTACTCTGCTCCTCTCTTAGGAGAAAGCAAAACCACTTCCCTTTAATTGGGCAGCAGAGAGCCGGGCCGGCCTCAGGCCCCGCGGCCACTCAGGCTCGCACCTCCGCACCGCCTGCGGCTTCCGGTCTGCTCTCTGCAGGGCGGAGCTGGATTTGTGCACAGAAACCCGGGCGTCTCCGGGGCAGGGGACTCGGCCTCCTTTGGTGAGGAGCGGGCTGCAGGGCGGGCAGCCCCGAGCACGGGCGCGGCCTCATCGTGCCCCCGGGGTCACAGTAACTGCTCTTTATCTACGGTTACACAGCGCATGCTCTCAGTGAGATGACTCGGATACACGAGCGCAAAGCATGTAACCTCCTCCAGGAGAAGCCCAAAGTAGAAAAACAAAATAAAATAACTAAATGAAAGACAGGCAGTAGGAAACGGAGATGGTCTGCGAGTGGGAAGGGGCCGGGGGAAGGGCGAGGAGGAAGGACACAAAGAGCTCAGCTCTCGTCAGGCACAGACAGCAGCCCCAGCTGGAAGGCAAGCTTTGCGCGTGGCCAAGGCGCGCTAAGAACAAATGCGTAACATCGTCCACTCTGACAGAGCACACACAGCGCACTTCAGACATGTTTAAATATTACATAAATAATGAATGTGTGTTTCTAGCTTACATTTTATTTTATTTTTATTTTTTCGTCTTTTTGAGACAGGGTTTCACTATGTAGTTCAGGCCGGCCTTGGGCTCACTTTGTAGTTCCGGCTGATCTCGAATTTGCAATGATCTTCCTGCTTCAGCCTCCCAAGTGCTGGGATAACAGGTGCGCACCACCACGCTGGCTGGAATATGTGTTTCCATGAATTCCTTTTCATAACTGAGTTTTATAGACATAATGAAAAATACAGACTGTCCCTTCACCTTCTTGGCCAGTCTTAAACGATGGCAGGTTTGTGGTTTCTAAGAATCGAGCACGAGAAGCTGACTACCCCACTCCTGGTTTTATTCCCCAACACCACGGTGGGGTCCGGGCGCGGCCCCTCCCCACGCAGGACGCTCAGGACCGTGAGGCCGAGTCAGAGGAGCCGCAGGCGGCAGACGCTGCGGGAGCCGCGGGGGGAGTGTCGTCCGTGGGAGGAAAGCGTGACGGGGACACTGTTTCCACAGGCTCGAGGGGCACTGATGCAGTAAAAGGCACAAAGTGCTTGTCTCCAGGAGCAGCCTGGGGCCCCCTCAGCGCCCCCGTGGCCGTGGTCCCCGCACTGGGAGGACGCAGCACCGCGTCGACCGCTTCCCACAGAAGCCCGCTCCCCCAAGGGGCCAAACACGCAGGGCTGCCGGAGGACTGAGAGCGTGGTTTCCGGAACGATGGCCGGGGAGGGAAAGGGCCGAGGAGGGGTCCCCACGGGAGACACTGTGTCCCTCCGTGGGAAGGGGACGCTGGCGTGACCGCGAGTGAAATTCGGATGACTGCAGATTGACTTTGTGTTGTAATGGTGTTACCTGACGGCCAGATGGGGGTGAGCGAGGTTGTGGTCACTCTCAGGAGACAACAAAATATTTAGGGACCAGTGGGTGAGGTGTCTGCGACTTGTTCAAACCTCCGGAAACCTTTTCATCCAAGAGTGAGTGAGAAGGAGCCCGGCGGAGGCGAGGGGGCAGAGGTCCATGTTCAGGGACTCTAAGGGCGCATGTCTCTTATTTTGCAACCTCTCGGAATTCAAAAATTATTTAGAAACTGCCTCTCTCTCTCTCTCTCTCTCTCTCTCTCTCTCTCTCTCTCTCAACAGGGTCTCACTATGCAGCTCAGGTCAGCCTTGAACTCACTGCCCTTGAAATGCAGCAATCCTCCTGCCTCAGCCTCCCTAGTGCTGAGATGATAGGTATGCCCTGCCACACCCGGCTTGGTATCGCTTTCTTGGGTTCCTCTGAGCAAAGTCGTGGCCATAAATTAAATTCTGAAATCTGTGCCTGCAGGATCTTCCTGGCTGGACCATGCTTGGGAGGCCTTGAACCCAGGGCACACGCAGGGCAGGAGGGTCCCCAGCAGGAGGTGGCAGGGACAGCTAGGTGGACACAGGAGGGACAGTTTCACTCCGGCTCATCATGAAATACCAGAGCCCTTTCCTTAGAACCGGCAGAGGTCTGGGTTGTGATCCCAGAGGCTTCTTGCTCGTAAGTGAAAAAACTGACCTCTGAGCAACGGCCTCCAGGACCCCTGAGGTTGCCTGGGCTGGACCACAAGCCCCGAACACACGCCTGATCTGAAGACATAATACCGACAAGGGAAGGGAAAATAAGAGATCTCATTAATTTTTTGTATTTATTAAGTGTTGGGGGAAAGAACGGTTTTGGATATATTAGGATTAATAAAAACACTTCATTAATTTCCTGGTTTTTTCATGTGACTGCTAAACACATTAGAGCTCTGCAGGGGCCCCGCTCCGCTTCTCCTGCGCAGTGCTGATGCAGGCGAAGGTGGTGTATTTGTTCAGCGTCTACTGAGACAAGCGCTGCAGACACAGCGTGAACCTGCTGAGGCCCCACACGCCCAGGGCTCCGGCGAGGAGAGACGCGGGCGCGCGGCAGAGAACCAGGGGACTGTGCCCTAGAGCCACGCTCGCGCACACACATAAGTGCTGGTGAAGACCCACGGGGAGCGCCCTGCTGGGCGCAGGAGAGGCAGGCAGTGCCCGCCGAGGTGTCCCAGCCGGAAGGAACAGCACGGGGTGTGGGACCCGGACTCAGTGGCACCGGGGGTGCTGGGGGGACACAGTGCCTGACCGCTCCGGTGTCTGGCTGGATGCAGGAGGGAGGGGGCAGCAGATGGGGTCGCGGAAGCTCCCAGCCAAGCTCAGTGAGGACGTCCTGGCCGGATCTGGCACAGGCGCCCTGGAAGAAAAGGGCCGCGCTGAGCACAGCTGCAGGGACAGATGCGGAGGAGAACTGGGGTGGGGTGCTGTGGGTCAGGGGAAGGAGGAGGCTGCAGATACTCGGGACCCCCAGCTCTGGAGGTGGCAGGAAGTGGGGTACGGTGTGACGGAGAGGTGGTGGGGAGCGGAGGGGCCCTGCAGGAGACTCGGGTGGGACTGTCCGGCTGCGATGACACGGCCCCGAAGAAGGACAAGGCCGAGATGGGGACGACAAGGGGGCTGCAGACAGAACCCAGGGCACCTGGGCCCCCCGCAGAGGCCGACAGAGCAGCGGAGGGAGGAGCTCGGTGCAGCGCCCCCGTGGGAAGGGCGGGGAGCCTCAGGGTGCGGGGCCGGGCCTGGCTAGAGTTAGGTGGCTTCCGCCTACGCCAGCCAGGTGGGGAAGAATCCAAGGGTGTCACGTTTTTCCTTTTTTCTTTTCTTGTGGTACTGGGGATCGGACCCAAGGAGTACTGAGCTCTATATCCCAGCCCTTTCCATTTTTATGATTTCTTTAAAATTTTGAAATAGGGTCTTGCTAAGTTGTTTAGGTTGGCCTCAAACTTGTGGTCCTCTTGCCTCAACCTTCAGAGCAGCTGTGACTGCGGGCCTGCACCACCAGGTCCCAGTCAAGGGATGTCTTGATAAGAGGGAATTGGGAAGGGTTTATGCCTTCCCCTGGCCTCCACTCCCTCGACGACACTTTATAACTGCTGTCTTTCCCATAATATTGTGGTTTGTGTTTGTGTTTTCCTGATGACTAGCGATGCTGAGAATCTCTGTACACTGCTGGTCACTCAGGAGTACATGTCTTCTTTGGAAAAACAGTTGCATGAGTTCCTTCCAGATAGTGGATTTTAACTGCTTATCAGATGTGTGGTTTGCAAATATTTTTTCCATTCAGTATGTTGTAAGTTATTATGGACTATATAGTAAGCGTCGTTAGGAAAATTGTCTGTACACTTGGATTTGATCATGTAAAATTAATGCTTTTATATGAAAAAAGTTAAAAACGATGAGAAGGCAAGCCACAGACTGAGAAAAATGTCTTTGCAAAACTCATATTTGATAAAGGGTTTGTATACAAAACATGCAAAGAACTCTTAATAATAAAAAGCAAGCGGCCCACTTAAAAGATGGGCAAGGCCCTGAGCAGATGCCTCTCCAAAGACGACCCCCGATCCCCAGGAAGCGTTTGGAATCTGTTGATCCCAACTGACTCAGCTTCATACAGCACTGGGAACTGCGATGAAAAGCCGTGGAAAGGGACCACGACGTGCCCATCAGAGGGGGTCAAGCCGGACACTGGCGCGCTGCACACGGGGCTGCTGGGAATGCAGCTCATTGCAGCCACATGAAGGTAGTTTGGTGGAATCTTTCAAAACCAAACACACTCTCCCCACACAGCCCCACACTGTGGTCCTCGGTGCACACCCAAATGAGCTGAAAACCTGTATCCACACAAAACCCTGCACACGGACGTGGACAGCAGCTTCGTCCACAGCTGTTTACACTTGGAGCAACCAGACACCCCTCGTTAGGTGCATGGAATAAAAGAACTGTATAATATCCAGTCAGACAACAGATCTCTCTAGTGCTGAGGGAATTCGCCATCGAAGCAGAGAACACGAGGAGGGGCCTTACGAGCGCACGGCTGAGCGCACCTGCACACTCCAGCACTCCAGCTCCGAGACGCTGCAGGAAAGCTCAGCCCTAGAGATGCAAAAGGACCAGCGCCTGCCAGGCTGCGGGGAGGGGCGAGAAAGGAACGGATAGCAGAGCGCGAGGAGGATGGAGGCTGGCGGAAACACCCTGCTTGGCTGTGAGCGATGGCTACACAAGGCTCACAGAGTGCCTAGCACCAGCAGTGAGCCCCGATGTGCACTACAGACTAGCTGATAATCATGGATTAATGTTGGCTCATCGACTCCATCGAATGTACCATACCAATTCAAGATGTGAATGACAGGAGAGACTGTGGCGGCGCGGTGGGCTGGGGGAGCCTGGGCAGCCTCTACTTTCTGATCAGTTTTTCTGTAAACATAGAACTGCTCTTAGAAAATCTATTAAATAAGACCTCAATAGATGGGATGTTTCTAATGATGATCCTAGTCTTATTTTATCCTAAACTCTCATTAATGAAAAAGAAACAGGGATCACCTCAGGAAAAAGGGCACAGGATATGATAAGTAATTCACAAAATGGTAAATACAGATAGCTAATAAACCCACGACCAGAGGCATCCACACAGAAATGCTAACTGAAAACACGACGGGGTGTTCTTTTTACTCTTCCTTCCTCCTGCAGATTGACAAAAAACGCAACATGAAACCTGCGCAGAGCTGCGAGGAAGAGCAACCAAGCCTTCTCCTGAGCGCTCAGCGGGGCGCACGCTGCAGTCACGCTTTTGGGGATAATTTAAATGAATATTTTGATCAAAATTAAAACGCACATACCCACTGATGCAGAAACTCCACCCATGGACACAAGCATGCACGCTCAATGGAATTGTTACTACACTAACAGGGAAACAGTGTTGGTAGGAAGAGAAGTAAACGAGGGGTTAGCCATGGTATGAAGTATAAAGAAGCTGTTAAAAAGAGTGAGAGCAGTGTGCCGACACGGGCAGAACCTCAATGTATATATTTTAAGTGAAACAAGAAATTACGTACAGAGTGGCCCCCACTGATCTGAGAAATGCACACTCCCACACTGAGAACAGCGCTCAGCGCCGGGCAGAGGACCAGCACCCGGAGGGGGCCGGGGAGGGGCCGCTGCACGTTGGAGGACGGGCAGAAGAATTTTTTTAAATAGATAAAATATTCTATCTGCGAAGGAAAGGGGCTGTATTCCAACTATCCAGCATGCTATTGTTCAGTGAATATACGAGGCATGAATAAGAAATGGTGATATTTAACAATTACAGTGGGAATAATCAGGAAAATGCCAAACATATGTGTCTTTAAGGCTATTAACTATATGGCTATCAAAGCAACAAATCAGAAGCAACTTGGTTAGTTAAGAAAGGTAAACTGGTAGAATTTCTATTTAAAAAAATCACACCATCAAAACAATAACTCAAGAAATGAGATGTTCGAAATACTCTGAAAAGTTACACTAGCAAGTGACGAATCATGCTGGCACAGACCAAAAAAATCAAATCAGCGATAACCTCTCTGGGTGTTTGCTTTTTGGTCACATCTGGTTTTTGTTTTTGTTTTTGTTTTGGTACCAGGGATTGAACTTACAATCTCGCACCTGCCAGGCAGGTGCTTAGGCCACTGAGCTAAATCCCCGGCCCTATTTTTTGAGACAGGGTCTCACTATGCAGGTCAGGCTGGCCTTGAACTCACTTTGTAGCCCAGGCCGGTCTCGAACTCACAACGATCCTCCTGCCTCAGCCTCTCGAGTGCTGGGATTAAAGGTGTGCGTTGCCATGCCTGGCTTGGTAACAACTTTTTTTTACAATTCTGTTTAACGTCCAACCTCTCTGGGTACTACAATGACTATATATATTAATTTTGCAAACAGAAGACAAAGTTTTGTAAACACAAACGTCTCTAGAGATGCAGCTCAGCAGGGCAGACGTCTGCACGGCTCCTTTCTGGATGCCTTGAGGGGCAGCCCTTGACTTGGGGTGCTGCGTGTCTGACTGTATGCGACCTGAGTGCAGCCTCTCTCTTCCTATCACAGCCACTGATACCCCTGAATGCCTTCCTGTCTGCTGAATTTAGACCTTTGCGTGCTAAGGACACTGGGGAATGTCCTGCACGATGCCATTTCGCGCTGTGACTAGAATGCCCTTTTTAGGAGTTTGTGTCTGTTACTTGGCTTTTGCACACTGGAGTGCCTCGCGTGTGACAGGAAGCAATCGTGCCCGAGGTAGGGGCTGTCTGCATTTCTGACCCCTTTCAGTGCCTGATGCATTTAGTCATTAGTTATCTGACTTTTAGGTAGAAGCAGAAGGCTGAGTGACTTCTGGTCGATTTTTTCACGCTTATTTTTGATGTTTTGGGGTCCATTTACTCTCGATGTCTCCTTCAGGCCAAGGAGGCTTCTTCAGTTTTCTGCCCTAGAGCTTGGGAGAGAGACCATGCTAACCCAGGGTGCGTGCGGGCTCAGACCACAGTCCTCTCCTGGCCGGCACTGGGTCAGGAAGTTGAGTGGCAGAGTAGCTCACAGGTATTGGGGTGAGACCTCAGGGAGGGGTGCTATGTCCAAGGACAGTGACCACAGAGTCACAGCTGCAGAATCGCATCATTAAGGGCTATCTGGTATTGAAAACAAAGTCATTATTGTGATACTTTAACAATCTTCAGCCTGAAAAACCACTCATGGTCTAATTCAATAAATAAGCTACTGAAGTATAGAAAGTCACAAGGAAGAACAGATTTTGTGCCATATTAGCAAATTTGATTTTCATTAATGCAAGATAAATGTCTTCTATGAGACGCTTTCATATCATATTAACGACAGGAGAGCAAACAGCATTCACAGGTTGCCAGGCAACACGAGGCCCCTCTAATGATCTCCTCCGCACTCAAGAGGCCAGCGGGAAGATGCCAGCGCTCCGAGGTTTGTCCCCATTTCTAGGTGACTGTTCCTGCTGGGGCCCGGTGGGGTGGGGTGGGAAGGCCGGCGGCCGCTGACGCCGCCTGCGTGGGGAGCGCGCACCTCTGCACTCTGGCGCTTCCACCGTCTCCCAGCACGGAGAGAGGACGGGAGTGGGTTGACGCGGAGAGGCCGGGCGATCCCAGCCCCGCGTCCTTCCTCCTCCTCTGCCAGGACAGGGAGCGGAGGGGACTCCCGGAGGGCTGATGCTGAGCCTCCCTGCTACCCTGCCAGCAGTCACACCGTGACTTCCCCATTCCACAGAGCGGGGATTCCAGGTGGCCCCCACGTTCCAGTTATGGACTAACACGCAAAGGCCGCGCCCCGCACACACTCGTGATGGCTTGCCTCTGCTCCATGGCAACAGGGACATCGGATAGAAAGAGGAAGGCTGGGGACGCAGTCATCCACAACGCTCTTCACTCGTCTCTCTGGCCCTGGCCTGGATGACTTGAAAGCTCAGGTCAGCTGCGACACTCCTGAAGTGTCACATTGCCCTTCCACGGGGCCCGGGCTTCCTCAGGGGTGGGCCAGAGGCAGCTGGACTTCTTACGTGACAGGCCAGGGGAGCTGCATGGCTTCCATAAGCAGACACAGAAGGGCCACGGCCTCACTGCTGCCAGACTATCGGTAAAGTCGGGAGCTTGCCCACCTTCAAGGGTAGGAGCCACAGCCCCTGCTCCTCAGGAAGGGGCGCTGGGCACTGCAGCCAAGCCCTGCCAGTCAGCCGCCCTCTGGGGAATCGAGTTGGGACCGAGACGCATCCAGGTCAGTCCGTGGGCTTTGAGATCGGAGCCACGGAACACGGGTGCTGTGGGGTGAGCCACGAAACAGCGGGCACGGAGGAAGCGAGCGCTACTTGGGCTCCACCTGCCCTGTCCTTGCAGCCTGTGGTCCATCCCAGCGCCCGTGCCTCTTCCGCTCGGCCTGTGAGACACAGCCGTGGCTCTCCTCAGGACCTCTCCTTTGGCCTTAAACCTATAGATTTGATTGACTTCTGCTGCTTGGGACCCAAGATTTTTCAAGTAATTTCTGATATAAATGTGATGACTTACTGAAGTGAGGTAAATTCCCATTGATCACGTTTAGGCATGTGGACAGACTTCTTGGTATGGTCAGTGAAGTTCTATCTTTTTAAACGCCCACCCCTCCTTCTTCCTCTCCTTCCTCTCCTCATTTCCCAGTGTCCCCTCTAAGGTTCTCTGTCACTTATCACTGTTTCCTCTCTAATGATTTGTCTCCTCATGGAAAGATTGTGTGTTAGTCAGATTCCTGTCACTGTAACAAAATACCTGAGAAAATTAACTTAAAAAGAGGAGAGGTTTATTTGGGTTCTCAGTTTCAGACCATGGTCACCTGGTCCTGTTGCTTTTGGCCTGTGGGAGGTAGGATCTCATGGTGGGAGCACATGGCGTAGGAGATTGCTCATCTCATGGCCCAGGAAGTGGCCAGGGTCCCAGAACCTGCCCCCAGTGACCTCACTTCCTGTCCTAGGGCCCGCCTCCTAAAGGTCCCACCACCTCCAAATAGTGCTCCAGTCTGGGAACTAATCCCTTTAGTTTGGCCACTGAGAGACATTTCAGATCAAATAATGAGGTTAATTTTTCTTTTCTCTTTTTTTTTCTTTTTCTCTTTCTTTTTTTTTTTTTTTGGTTGGTTTGCTATTATTTCGTGGGCGTGCCAGGAAGGAGAGGGGGTAAATTTGTTAAAATCTGCCCTATTTAATCGGAAGGCCCTAAATTATTTTTCAATACAATCCTTCATAATTTTTAAAACTTTATTTCAAATTTAGTCTCATAGATTCCTAAGTATAGGGCAGAAATCCATTGGCAAAGTCCCTGTGGATTCACCTGAGAATTTTACTTTACCAAAGGGATGAGAATTTCTTTTGTACTGAATATCAAACCCAGGAATGCTCTTCCCTTGAGCTACATCCCCAGCTCTTTTTAAAACAAGATTATTTATTTTAAAACAGGATCTCACATTGCTGTCACAAAAAAACAGGTGTGGAGTTCTTGGGATCCTCTGGGTAGAGTATCATGTCATCTGAAACAAAATCTATACATATAAAAAATTAGTTGCGACAGAGAAAAACAATTTTGAGTAAAATGTAATTTTTTCAGGGTCACCTTCAGATTTTATTTTTAATGTGAAATGTTCATTTGAAAACAAGTGTATTAACAATTAGTTAGATAATGTTTCATGTCTGTATTTTTTGTCTTAAATAATTTTCGGGAATATCCAACATGCTGACAATTGTTGCTGTTTTGTTGGTTGGGGTGAAATTGTTATGTTTTTGATTTTGAGAGACAAATAAGGTCATTATATATTGGTAAGGGAATAATCTAAGATGAAGAGATAATATGCAACAAATACTAGTCCACCCAGTTATATAAAACAATTATTAATCGACATGAAAAATCAAGTAAGCCTTAATACAACTGTATTGGGAGACCTCAGTACATTGCTGTCACAAAAAGACAGGTGTGGAGTTCTTGGGATTCTCTGGGTAGAGTATCATGTCATCTGAAACACAATCTATGTATATAAAAAATTTGGTGTTACAGAGAAAAAAGAATTTTGAGTAAAATGTAATTTTTTTAGGGTCACCTTCAGATTTTATCTTTAATGTGAAATATTCATTTGAAAACAATTGTGTTAACAATTAGTTAGATAATGTTTCATGTCTGTATTTTTTGCCTTAAATAATTTTCGGGAATATCCAATAAGCTGATGATTGTTGCTGTTTTGTTGGTTGGGGTGAAATTGTTATATTTTGATTTCTTGTTCTCCTTTTGTCTAAAAAAAAGAAAAGATAAAAAAAAAAACAAAACAGGATCTCACTAAATTGCCCAGGATGGCCTTGAATTTGCCATCCTCCCGCCTCATTCTCTCAAGTAGCTGGATTACGGGATGTACCGCTGTGTCTGGAGTGAGAATGATTTACAAAATTCAAAAGCTGGGTTGTCATCCTTATCATTATTGTAATAGGTGTCCTGCTCTTCCTAGAAACAGGGCCTGAGGCAAGGATTAAGTATGGAGGTGTACTCGGGATAAGCAATTCCAGGGCAGCCAGAGTGGTGCAGAGCGAGGAGGATGCGGATGGCGCCCGGCGTGCTGGCCACTGTGCCCGGCGGGCGCTCGGTTGTGCCCGACGTCCCCGACAGTCGGGAGAGCCGAGGAGGCAGAGAGCGGGCTTCTCTCCCACGGCTCCTTTCTGTCCACAGAGAATCAGGCCCCGCACAGATGCCGTGTGTCACACACATTTTCTTTCTGCCGTACAGGGGAGGAACCCGGGGCTCGCACTGCGCTGCTCCCGCTGCAGCCGTCTTGTTCGTCCTGAGACGGTCTTGCTAAGCGAAGTCGCCCAGGCTAAGGCAGGGGAATCGGCCCGTGCTGAGCTCTCCCCGGGGAGTCTGCAGAAGGAGCAGAGGTCCTGTTGTCTGCTGCTCCCAGGTGAAGAGGTCCACGGCCTTGGGCTTCCCAGGATTCCCGCCCTGGGAGGACTCTCGCTCAGGCCAGCGAGAGGCCGGGGGAGTTTCACACATCCCGGCTGCAGAAAGCCCTGGTTCAGGGCCACACCTGCCCCTTCCCTGCTTTGGTTCGGGTGACATTAACATGCCTTCTGGGATGTCCATTGGTTCGAGCCGGCTTCTGTCACATGCAGACAGGTTCCTGACTAAGGCTTCTGGCCAGGAAGAATACCAAAAACATGTATGTTTTCAAAACATTTTACCTAATACCTTGAAAAGAATGTTTTTTAAAACCCTAAAATTAAAATGCTTCTCCACTTCAAACCCTTCCCTGTGTAGTGCTAGAGGCTGAGCTGTTGACAGGCCTGGGTGGACACTTCAGTCTGGCACATAATTGGAGAAAATCGCATTAGTTCACATGTCAAACCCCCGCCAGGGCCCAGCAGCTTTGCAGCCTCTCCCTGTTGAGATCCACGTGCAGATCCATCCTGGGGCAGGGACTGGCCGGAAGGGTCTCCTCAGGGCTGTGCCGGAGGAGAACTGAGCTAGAATCCTGAAGCCCAGCAGACGCCTTGGTAGCAGGTCCAGTTAACATCGTGAACGTGTTCAAGCACTGCTCAATTATCACGCGCAGGCAGCTCCTTGCTCGTGGCCCTGCTTGTCAGCTGGGGTTGCCAGGGCTGGGGATGAATCCTGAAGCCTGGTGAGGAGCAGCCGCCCTCTCCCAGCAGCCTCGCGGCCTCTGGTGTCTGGTGTGTTTTCCTATTTCGCTTGGATTCGCTCCTAGTGATTGCACCATAGATTATTAATGCTGCGAAGCCCCAGGATGCCAGCACAACTGTGCTGGGCTCTGTTCTGCCCCTGGTGCCGTCAGCAGCCCCCTAGCCTGGCAGGCAGTGCGCCCCAGCTGTCAGAGCTGCCAGGGCAGGAGGGCACCACGGGCTCCGAACGGCGGCTCCTATTAGCAGCTGCAGGGGTGTCACTGGCAGCACGTGGTGCTCTCTTCTCCCCAAATTACCAGAGAAAGTGGATGATGAGTCACAAAACGCAGCTCAGGTTTTGCCAGGCGGGTGATGAAAGTGTTTTTAAGAGAAGGAAAATCTGTTGGGGCCATGCTGGGGCTTTTGCCATCTGTCATTCTGCAGCTAGCTGGGGTGTCCGTGGGGAAGGCTCAGAGCCAAAAGTTCTTGCACCAATCTCCTGCTGTATTCCAAGGAAGCCGGGGAAGTGGTCCTAAGCCCCCTTGAAAAGATACAAGAAATGAGGCTCAGCGGGGTTGAGACAGTGCCACCAAGGAAAGAGCCAGAAGGCACCCGGGGGAACCGGGAGGCACCCTCTGTGCCCAGCTAAAGGACTGCAGGCTGGTCTGCTGTCAGCCCCAGGGCAGAATCCAGGACTAGGCACATGGAGGGCGTCCCCTCACTACTGACAGGAGTGTCCACGGGTCCCGGGGGCCTAGGACAGGCCCAGAACACTGCCCATCTGCAGGCAGCCCGGTGACCTTCCAGGACACAAAGCAGCGCCAAATGCAGGGTGTGAACCGGCCTGGGTCAGTTCAGGCTTTCTTTTCCACGTGCAGAAGGTGCCGCCTTCGTGCTGTGTCCTCGCCCGGGGAGGGAAGTGGCGCCTGCCGTCTCAGTGCTGTGACGCTGTGGGTTAGCACGCGCGCTCTCCTACCTAAGCCGGGGAAGCGCCCGAAGGCTTCACCTCCAGAACCAGCCACTCTGGGCAGGAGAGCGCTAACACGGCATTTGACGGGGCACATTCCGGCTATGGTGCCGGGGCTTCCAGCTGGAGAGAGTAAAGCGACGGGGTTAAAGGCATGCTGGGACGGAGGATGCCTGGAGAGGCGCCGCCTGGGTGTGGGCGGGCGGCCTGTGGGAGGGCCCGGGGGCTTGTGCGTGTGTAAGTCTGGAGCTGCTGTGTAATTCGTAACACGTGCATTCTAACATTTGAGAAAGATCAGTGTTCTGAGTCAGAAAAATCAGTGTGGCTTCCTCATCCATTTGCCTGCATCGTTCCTGACACGGAATTTGCTGCCACACTTTATTAATTCCTCTGTAAGTAACGTGCCCGTTTCCTCTTTTTGCATTTAACATGGTCTCTTTAGCACTGATTTTGAGCAGTTTACGACATGTTTGGTGTCATTTCTTCATATTTTTCTTGCTTGGGTTTCAATGAGCTTCTCAGATGTGTAGGTTTACAGTTTATGTCAAATTTGGAAAAAATTTGGCCACTGTCTCTTCAGGCCATTTGAAATTGTCCCATTGCTTGCTGATCTCCTACTCGTTTTAAATTATTTTTTTCTCTGTGTTTCATCGTGGAGAGTTCTAATGGTCATGTCTTCCAATTCACTAATCTTTTCTTCAGCATGGTTTAATCTGCCATTAATTCCCACCTGGTGTGCTTTCTAAGATCTGAGATATTGCAGCTCAGTTACTTCTTTCACCAACTTCTCTTTTTAGTTTTTGTGACGCTGGAGGTGGACCTGGAGCGTCGTGCACGCTGGACACACGCTGCGCTGCTGAGGGCCACCCCTCCCTCCGCACTTCCTCCACTTTCCCATGACGTGGGGGAGTGGTGACGGCTGCTTCCACGTGCTTCTCCCCCGCCGAGCCGCTCATCTGTGCTGGTTCTTGCTTGGCTTTGATTGACTGATATTTTTCTCCTCATTATGGGTTATATGTTTTTGTTTCTTTGAATGTCTACTAATGCTTTGGGTGAGGTGTCAGAGACTGTGAATTGTACTTTGGTAGGTGCGGATTTTCCGGTATTCCTGCAACCCCTGTTCCTGGGATGTAGTGGAGTGGCTCGGAAAGAGTTTGCCACAGTTGAGTCTGTAGGGGCAGAGGGACATAAACAAAAACCCAGGGCAAAATTCGGGCGACTAATATTATGAAATTATCACGTGCTTACTGTGTGTCACGTGCTTGAGAAAATGTGCCCTACTGTGTCCTTATGAAAGTGTCACTCGCATTTATGTATGCCGACCTGGTCCCCTTCCCAGAAACAAAGGCTAAGACCCCGATTGGCCCCGACCACCAGCCAGTGAAAGTTATCTTTAGAAGCCAGTTCCCCACCCCCCAGCCCCGTGAAGATAAAGCTCATCTCGCCCTCTCTGGGTGCCCGAGCGACGTGCCCCCGGCCTCGCAGCCATCACTCTGCCAGGATGGTTTCCCTTCTGCCTTCTCCACACCTGCCACACTTTAAACGAACTTCTGCTTCCACGATACCAGCCTCAGCTCCCCCATTTCTGCTAAGAGCCCCACTTCTCCGTTCTTCAGGAAAGCGAGGACAAGGACCCGGACACAGGGGAGTGCCACCCGGAGCCCCCGCCCAACGTCACAGGACCTGCTCCAGAGACGAGCTGGGGGACTGGAGAGATGCTGGGAGCAGGGTTGATTCGCCCCTGCTACTGAGATGAGGCCCTTCTGTTGCTCTGCCTATCACCCCAGAATCTTGGGCTCCCCGAGTCCTGCTGGCAGCAGCAGGCTCTAGTCCCTGCCCTGCATGGAGGCGGGCGCCTGAAGCTCTAGTCCTTTCCCGGGTGTTGGGTGGCTTCCTCCTTTGCACGAGGATCACCACTTCTTCACCCTCAAAGCTTGCTCCTCTCCAGTAACCCTGTCCGAGAACTCTGCCCACCTCGGTCCCCCGGACCCCAGCTCCACCTCCTCGGCTGCTCAGGTACCCACTGGGCTCTGCTGTGGTCAGAAATTCTTAGGGTAACCAGCTGCAGCAATCCCGGAGCCACCTCGTTTGTCTCCCATCTTTCTTGTGGAGCTCCCTGCCCTGCCCAAGTCTTAGAAACATTTCTTCCGTTGTGTGGTTTTCACTGGTTTTCAGGTAAGAGGCTGAATCTTTGTCTTCCCAAAATTTGAAGGGAAAAAAAAGCCCTGAATTCCGCAACATCTACCCTAGCATTTCGGGTAAGAGTTTGTGACCTTGTATGCAGTTAGGACAGAATTCATCCTTTTGATAGTAGACGTAAGTCCAGACTTCAGACGTCCTTTGGACAGTTTCCCATCAAGGGGACGCTGACTCCTGCGCAGGTCGGCTTGGCTGTGGACTGGGTACTGGCGCTGTGAGCTGCACCAGGGCCCTTTACCTCAGCGCAATTTGGCAAAGGTGCCCCAGATGGGAATGTGAACGACCGTGCTGTCCATCCAGGCCGCTGGGGACAAGTTCCTCCAACAGACACCCGCTGCAGGGTGGGGCGATGGACACGATGGGCACAGCCACTGGGAGGTGGAGACCCTGCTTGCTTATGCCAGCTACACCGGGCCTGGCTGATCCCTGCGGCAGAAGCCACGGGCAAGGGACAGAGCGTGGGGCTCTCATTCTGTTGCTGTGGGTGGGCGTGGAGTTAGGGTTAGGGTCAGGGCTGGGGCTAGAGCTAGGGTTAGAGTTAGGGCTAGGGTTAGGGTTAGGGTTAGAACTGGGGTTAGGGTTAGGATTAGGGTTAGGGCTTGGGTTAGGGTTAGAGTCAGGTCTGCGGTTAGTGATAGAGTTAGGGTAAGGTTTAGCACTAGGGTTAGGTTTAGGGTTAGTTTTAGGGCTGTGGTTAAGAATGGGTTAGATTTACGTTTGGGCTTCTGGTCAGGATTAGGACTGAGATCCTGAGGATGGCATATGTAGCAGCAGATACCTCAGTCCTCAGCTTCCTTAAGGTGACAGGTATCGGAGAGTTCTGCTGAGCCATTTCATCCATTGTTTTTTGGAAGCTAGACTGAAGCCTGTTCATTCAGAGATGTATAAACCACCCTTACTCGCAGTTCCATGCTTTTAGTTTAAAGTGATCACCTCCGATTCTGTGGCTCTCAAGGCGCTGCAAGCTGATGGACTCATCACCAGATCTAGACATCCCACGGCTGATGAGAAGCTCACCCTAGGGCAAGGGATAGACTGCTCTGCCTGACACTCAGCCTGTTGTTCCTTTTCAAGAGGCCTCCAAAAGCTTTTGTCTGTTTCGTAGAGGTGTGTTAGTTAGAAACCGATAAAATCTGTGAGTCTACGGCGCCACACACACAAACCACAGGAGGCTCCGCTTTTAACTAATAAGTCTGATTCTTTCCCGCTATGAAGAACCCTGAGTCCTATGGTGCGGTTCCCTGAGGACTCACCTCTGTCTCCCTTGGCCTGAGAGAGCAGCAGTGTGCATTTCAAATGATAACAAAACTCAGTTCCTGTCTCTTTTTAATGATGCAAATACAATAGTTCTAATATTTTCTTCCTCTTTGCATGGATTAACCTGGCCTAGTTGGGCATTTTTGTCAACAGAGCAAAGTTATTCTCATTTCCCAAGCATAAAGTGTGTCTCTGGTTGCCCTTGCAGCAGGTAAGTGTGAAGTCAGGCACATGGCTGTCCTTCTGAGCAGTGCTCATGGCAGAACCTACAGGAGAGATTCCCCTTCTCCTTGTGCCAGGGATTGAGCAGGGTTGGGGCACTCTGCTTCTGATCCTCTTGTTGCCACTGCTGTGGCTGTGCCTGGAAGGTGGCAACCCTGCCACCGTCGCCCCCTTGTCTACGAGACTGTGTGGTAGGCTGGCATGGAGCTCTCCCTGCCCGGCGCAGGTCTGAGTTCCAGGGCTGAGCCGTGGTTACTCATTAAACCTCTGCGCACCGCACCATCATCTGGCTCAGGTTCCGGCCAGTGGGGTCAGGTGTGGGCCTCATGTGCTACCTGGCTTTTAAAATATTTCTCTACATTTTCTGTATTAAACGTATACTGCTTTTACAGTGGAAAATATGAACCATTAAACCAATATGTACAAAATTATCCTCAAAAGGAAACTCAAAATGATCCAGTCCGGGAGGCAGGAAGCAGGTCATCCACGTGGCCATGGTGTGGCACCCGCGTGGCATCTGAGCGGCTCTCGCCAGCACCTCAGCGTGGAAATGCAGGCGGGCGCACGGTTCCAGGGGCCCAGAGCACGGTTCCGAGGCGTTGGTTGTAGCGATTCCAATCACAGCAGAACAATGCGGTTAGCTCTTGGAGACTGGAAACAGACATTCACGGTAAAGCGGTTCGGTAGCCTCGGCGGTAACCGCTGGGTCGGCAGCTGCTGTTCTCAGCCTGGGGCCCCCCGTCCCTCCAGGTGGGTGCGTGAGGGGGTGGCAAGCGGGCCTGTGCAGCCGGCCGCCTTGGGCACATCCACGCAGGGCTGGTGCAGAGACGCTCGGAGCGGCACCGGGGAGATAGACTCATGCCTCAGCCCTCCCGAAGCCCAGATCAAGACGCGGGGTCAGACAGCAGGACAGGGAAGGGATCACGCAGACTTGCTGGGCTAACTGCAGCAAGAAGGTGGCGGGCTGCCCCCAAGGAGAAGCTATCTGTCCCTCAGGCGGCCGGTCAGCTTCGGAGAGGGCTGCGGGTACCGGGGCAGCAGTGGCAGCCTCCCCGTATGGCATTTCTCTGTTTTTATACAGCTTGGTGAAAAGTCTGAATTTTCTTTTATAATGTGGCAGGTGTGGTCCGGCAGCCGCACGCATGAACTCTGCCCCACGCTTGCTGGTCTGCTCTCGTCCACTCCGACCTCTGGATGCAGGGCTCCGCCTGGGCTCCCTTCTCAGGGTGTCTGCAGGGAGAATGCCAGCAAGTGCCCGACTGGGAAGGGCGGCAAAAACAATGTAGTTGATGTTGAACAAGGTGGGTTGGGACACGCTGAGGACGCCGTTACCTGTTAATAATATATTTGAGCTTTTTCTCTGTAACCCGATGTCAGACCCACGTCAACTGGGGCAGAATTTGCTGGCTCATTCCTCACATTCTTATTAATAATAATCTTTAACATCAAAAATAAAACTGAGCATGGTATCATCTTAGCACTCAGAAGGCTGAGGCAGGAGGATTGCCACAAGTTGGAGACCAGCCTGGGCTACATAGTGAGTCCAACCTGAACTATTTAGTGGAATCTGTGTCAGAAAACTGAAACTAAACTAAACTAAATAAACCTTTGCTATCAAGATGCTCGTTTGTTTCATTCTCTCATGTGCCCGGTCCCTGGCCCAGCCTTCTTATTAACACAAGCAAAACTAAAGTTTGGAAGAATTTACTCTCGCTACCTCAAAACCACAGAAACTCTCAATCTAGGCATTTCTAATACATGCTCAAATGATAAGACAAATGACATTTTCAGGACAAAGGGGCAAAACTGAAAAAAAGAAAGCAAGCAAGCACCTCCACGCTCCCTGCAGCTTCCTGAATATTCATTCCCTGCCTTTTGCCTCCCTCACAGGCTGCGTGCACAGCGGGCGCCCCCTCCTCGCCCACGCCCACTCTGGTGGAGTCGAGGCCCACCCAGTCACCTGAGGAGATGGGGCAGGCTGTGACCAGAACAGCGCTGTGAGAGAAAACGGACGTGACTGTGTCAAATGGCTCTGCCTCCGGACGGAAGGTGGCATCTGGGAGAAAGCGTGTTCCGAGCTCTCCCGGTAGCAGGGGCGGCACTGCTGGTCAGGGTCCGCCTCTTGGAGCAGGGAGGCCCGGAGCCAGCAGTGAGGAGCCCGTCCCTGCACAGAGGCTGAGGTCCAGCTGAAGCCGCCTTCCACAGGGTGGGGAAGCAGACGATAAGCAAATGTCGGGGAAGACAATGAACAGCATGCATTTCTGGTTTTAGCAAGTCATGGGAAAAGATTCTTTGCAAAGATGATAAGCAGAACTCGCGTCTGGAGTGAGAGGGACGAGCAGAGACACGTAGGTGCCCACAGGTGGCCCATGAAAGGCGGGGACAGGGGTCCAGAAGCTGCTAAGCAAGGCTAAGGGGGGAACGAGCTGCTCACTGATAACTGGGCAAAGGACAGGCAGAGGGAGGACGCGGGGCGGGGGTGGGTGGAGTGTTGAGCATCCTGGTGACGCCGCTGGCCGTGGTGCTGGTTCCAGGCGCTCGGGCTCCCTCTGCCTCCGCCCAGCTTGAAACCCCTGTGGCCCCCAGGGTCCCCAAGCGCAGAGCCCCGTCAGCAGGGCGGGAGGTCTTGTCCCTCAGACACTCCTGGGACTCGGCAGGTGGGGCAGGTCTGGGCATGCGTGTGTTCGCTTGTGTGCATGCACACGTGTGCACACGAGACCTGAGAGACACGAATGTGTTAAGGAGAAAGGCTGATTTTAGTGACATGTTTGTTGTGTGACTATAAATGCTGGTTGGTCTAGAGAGGAAGAAATGATAAAAATGATTCTATTATTTTTCTGAAGTGGTGAATTCACTGAGTGACCAATTCTCTCTCTCTCTCTCTCTCTCTCTCTCTCTCTCTCTCTCACACACACACACACACACACACACACCAGGGGGAGCTGGACCTCCCCACCCTCAGTGCCAATGGTTGGTGTGCACTCCAAGGTGAACACAAAGAGTAAAATACAGGCAGACCCCGAGCCAGCACCTCACTCCTGTGGCAGCTGTCCCCCCGCCAGCCCGCGTCCCCATATGGTTGCAAACGAGTCATTGCTCGGGTGGCCTTGCCTGTCAGGGCAGCGTCCGGGCTGATGGGCTGCCAGGGCTCCTAGGGGGTGACAGCGCCTGCAGTGCGCTGGCCAGTGGGGCGAGGCGGGGGATGGAGAGGAAGGGCGAGGACTCTCTGGCCCGCAGTGGTGGCACCGAGAAGTGTGCAGTGCCAGGGACGCAAGTGCACGCGGGAAGCGCGCCAGGCTGCACTGGTGCTGCCAGCACCAGGAACGCGATCGGTAATCACACTGCTGCCAAAACCAGCCAAGCTGCTCGCCTGCTTGGAAAGAGCCTGTTCAGTTTGCCTGACAGCAGAGTCGGCGCTGGGGCCTGGCGGTGCTCGGAGCCACGGGGTGGAGTGTGGGTGCAGCTGC
This sequence comes from Dasyprocta punctata, assembly GCA_004363535.1. NCBI lineage: Eukaryota > Metazoa > Chordata > Mammalia > Rodentia > Dasyproctidae > Dasyprocta > Dasyprocta punctata. Next base: position 57,506 of record RJWM01003054.1, on the reverse strand, counting down.
AGTGCAGGGCGCGCGGCCTGTGGGCCTGCCAGGGACTGGCGACCCGGCCCTCCCCTCCCGCTGCCTCCTGACAGATGCCAGTCGGCGTTGCCGGCCCTCCAGTGCCACCTGTCCTGCTTCGCCATCCCGAACCTCCACTGTTAACAAACCACATTAACTTTTAAAAGTGTTGCTCTTGTCAGCTGGCAGCTGTGCCCACCGGGGTCTCCCTTCCAAGAGCAGCAGGCCAGCCGCGGCCCGGAATTTGGTCAAATGTGCACACATTTCTTTTTCGGAGGAGATTCTTAGCCTATCTTTCACCACCCAGTAGAAGTTTTCTTTAACAGACAAGGGATTTCCCTTGAGCCCAAAAGTCTCCAGAAAGGTTGACAGCAAGGCTGACTTCTGATGCTCAAGCTGAGGGGCAAATGCGTTCGCTTCTCAAATCCTGGTGTGTTTTTTTTTAATTATTATTTAGGATTAACAGTAGAGTCAAGTGTATGAAGGCTCGAGGAGGAGAAGTCCAGGATTAAAGTGTTCAATACTTTATCAAAATATGGCTTACATTTGAAAACATTAGGAAGATACTTTTATATAAAAAAATTCAGAAATTAAATATTATTTCCAGAAAAAAAACAAAAACTCATTCACGATGAAAATGCTGGGCTGAGGCTCAGTGGCAGAGTCTGTGCTTAGCATGCACAGGGACCTGAGTTCAGCCCCAGCATGCACGTACACACACAAGTACACATGTACACACACGTACACACACGTGCACACATGCACAGCCAGGGAAGCTAGTCACACAAAGGAACTTTTAAAAAATTCTTTTGGAGTCCTGAGAGTTGAATCCTGGGCATCCTGCAACCTAGGCAGGTGTTCCACGACTGAGCCCCACGCCCAGCCCTAAAAGGAGCCTTTTCAGCCCAGGAAAGTGCACCTGTAGCATACAAATGGCAAACATTACATGTTTGATTCTGAGCAAATTCCCTTTAAGATTCAGAATGAGGCAAGGGTGCCGCACTTCACCACTCCCAATTCCACTTTGTTCTACAAATCTCAGCCCTCATGGTAGGACAAGAAGAAGAAATAAAAGTCATAAATATTGGAAAAGAAGCAACAGAGCTGTCATTATTTGCAGGTGATATAATTTCTCTGTGTAGAAAATCTAAAAGAATTTAAAACTAAATCATTTGAAACAATGAAGAATTTAGCAAGTTTGCAGGATACAGAGCCATACAAAAAATTAGGGCATTTCTATACACCAGCAGCAATTAATTAAAAATGATACTAATAACACCACTGTAAAAATACAAAGCACCTTGAATCATATCAAACAAAAATTGTGCAAGCCATTTATGGAGAAAATGATAAGCCCTCACTCAAAGATAAGAAAGAAGGCAGCCATGTGGGCCAGGAGGAGAACCAAGAAGCCAACCCCCTCCTGTGAGCCAGCTGGTGCATGGGCTGGGAGACAAGAAGAGCTCCTCCCCCACACTGTAGGCAACCAGCTGATTAGAGGAACAAAGGCTGAGATGATAGCTACTGAAGTAAAAAAAAAAACTTAATTCTTGTATTGTTTGATTGACTTTGCAAGTCTAAAGCTGATAGTCTGAGAATCTAGTTAGAGGATAACAACATGCAATATAGCAACTATGGGGGATTTCCTACTGTCTTGTTATTGAAATCCAATATTGTTTTTACTGCTTTGTTTGGTTCCATTTTATTATTTTTGTTTTATACCTTTAAAAATAATAAAGATAAGAAAGAAGATTGAAGTAAATTGAGACTTACTATGCTATATTGTGATACTGAAATCAATATCAGAGTTCAGTTGTCACCTCATTGATCTAAGAAGCAACTTATTTCCTACCGAATCCAGTGAGCTTTTGCACGGAATTGACAGTTTTATTATAAAATGTTTGGAAGAATAAAGGGACAAAAATACCCAACACACCCTTGAAGAAAACAAAGAAGTTACATTAAGAATATCTGTTAATTGGAAGAAGCTGTGGGGAGGTCAACAAGATGCCAGTTCTCCTGGTGTGCAGGCTGAGAGACAAGAAGAGCCCAGGTCCCCCGTCCCCCCCACCCCTGCTGAGCAACCAGCTGATCTGGAGAAACACAGGCTGAGATGATAGCTATTGAAGTAAAATACAACTTAATGCTTGTAGTGTTTAGTGTTTCACTGACTTTGCAGGCCTAAAGCTGGCAATCTGATCATCTATTTAAAGGATAACAATATGCAGTATAGCATCTATGGGGGATCTTCTTCTGAGGGTGGTGGCCATTATTAATTCCTCATTATCTTGTTTTAAAGTCCTGTATCATTTTCATTGTTTTGTTTGGTTTGGTTTCATTCTGTTTTGTCTTGTTTGATTTTGTTGTATCTGATGGGATGGGCAGTTATTTGAAAGATAACAAGATATATTATGGTAGCTATTTTGGATTTACTATTATCTTGTTTTGAAGGCCTATATTGCATTCATTGTTTTGTTTTTATTTGTTCTATTCTGTTCTGTTTTGTTTGATTTTCCTGTGTCTGAAGGTATGGGCAGCTATTTTGAAGACAACAAGAGGCATTATGGTAGCCATTGTTGATTTCCTATTATCTTGTTTGGAAACCCTGCATCTCTTACACTGTTTTGTTTTGATTGGCTTTATTCTGCTTTATTTTGCTTGTTTTTTTCCTCTTTAAAATAAAAAAAAATTAAAAAAGAATATCTATTAATTGACACCATGGGGAAGTGAAAAGACCAGTCCCAAAGCAGGAGAGCACACATCAGCAGTCAGTAACCAACACAAGCTTGTACCCCCGGTGCATAAAAGCGCCCGTGAATTATTAAAAAGACAGCCCGAAAGGAAAATGAGCAAATTTCATAAATACAAACTATCACAGTGCCAGATACAAGTGAAAAAGGATGGAACTGTATTAGTAACCGGCGAAGCACAGATGAAAAACGATGGAAGAGACCTTCGCACCCCATCAGACCTGCCAAGTTTGAAAGTCTGAGTGTGACCAAGGTATGACAGGGAAGTGTGACAGAGGCTCACTCCTGCATTGCAGGGGCGGGGGAGTGCAGATATGATGACTTTGGGCATCCACGAGTAAGGCCTAAGGCATGTGTGTCCCGGGACCCGGCAGTTACACGGCCGGGCCACTGTCCAGAAATTCTGCGCATGAGCTATGTCCCCAGCGGCCCCTCAAGGTTGGTAGTAGCCAGCCTTAAGTTGGAACCACTTGAGACATCCATCAGAGGAAAAGCCATGAAAACTAAAGACAGTCACACGAGGAAGAGGACTGCGTGCTGCAGGCAGAAGCGACGGATCGCAGCAGCGGAGACCAGCACGCGCGGCAGCGGAAGGCTGGCTTTCTTCAGCACGCGGGAGACGCCGCTTGGAAGCGCCCTCCTCAACTTATCACACAAATTCTGTTCAGCTGACACAGAACTGAGGAAATTGCGTCTATGTGCCTGTGTCTAAGATGAGCTGGTTTGTAAACTGTATCCTTTGGAACAAATCTGGCCGGCTCGTTTTGCTCAGTGAAGCTTTATCGGGACATGTTGTCACGCGTCCCCTTGTTTACACACTGACAATAGCCACCGTCCCGCCTCGAGGTGAGAGCTGCGCACTGTGACAGAGGCCGTACCTGTCCCTTTATAGAAAGTTCGCTGACACCCTCCCCCTCCAAAGAATGATCAAGTCAAACTTTAGGACACTGGCTGTCTCCCAAGAGACAGGTGGGGTGGGCTGAGAGATGGCGTCCAATGTCCCCAGGTAAGGGATTATTTCCTAACATAGGTCCCAGGCACATGGATTTCCAGTATTACTTCCCCTTCAAGTATGCATGTGTGTTTCAATACTTTTTTACTTGTATGGTGTATTTTACAATTAAGAAGTTTTGAAAGGGAGGAAATATTAATGATGATCTTGGCAGTGACCCTTATGATTTAAGCATACTGGCATCCTGTGATCTAGATCTGTCTTGCATGGGGGACAAAGGGGGTGTCCCCCAGCCTCACCGACAGGAGGCTGCATCCAGCAGTTGCTTTCCACTCTACAAGGCCTCACGTGAGACAGAGCACAGTGAGGGTCTTGCAATCTGCGAAGAGCCTGAGCCTGCCCACTGCAGGGACTCTCTCGCCAGCACCATGGGCGAGCGGCCGCCCGCCTCTGTGCGAGCTCGGCTGGGGGAGGCAGGCTGGGGTCTCGACAGCCTCTGGTGCTTGTGCAGCACCCACTAGACCAGATCCTTCCACTTCCTGCTTCCTGCAAGGGTCTCGCTCTCAGGCTCTGACCGCTCTTAGAAGCTACGTGGGAAAGAGATTCATGTGTGGTCACTACCCACCCACCACGTGAAGGCTGCGCGTGCTGCATCTGGGTCCAGGTGTGGACACAGCCCAGCCCCATCCTACCTCCTGTGACCTCTCACTCTCCAGCCGACGCTGCTGGTCGCTTCTTTACTAGATCAGACCAAATCTCGCCACTCTAGCCCCTCCCAGCGTGCATCACAACCCCTGTGCCATGCAGGCGACATACCTGTGTGTCTTCCCACAGCAGGATGCCTCGGCCACCTACCTGTAGAGATCTGAGATTCGGTCACTGTTGTAACGTGCACACAGGTCGTTGAGGGCTTGTTCATGCTGGCCGAACAAGCGGATGTAGTTGGAGACCGGGAAAGGCTCCCGGGAAAGGCACGTGATATCTTCCACCATTTTATACTTGTTGATGTGAATCCGGAAGTAGGTCCCAGTTTTCGCACTACCTGTCACTATTTCGGAACCCTGGGGTGGATCAGAAAAACAGCATTAGAAGTATGTTCAGACTTTGGGAACTTTATCATGGTGATTTGCTTTTTAAAACAGACCAGGTCTTTGTCACTTGCTGCCAGGTATGGATATTGACCAAACTCAAGGGAAGATTAACAGCCCTGAAAGTGGAACTTGGATTGCATGATTCAATGCTCCTCCAGATGTTTTAAACTGTGATTGCATTGTTCTTGTTTCTAAATTAGTCTCTAGGTTGCAACCACGTATCATTCAGCACTTCTCACAATGAGGGAGCGGAACTGGGTTTACTCTTTTCTGTGAGTTGTTTTAAAACTCAAATCTCTTAGGTTTCCACAGGACTGTTTTGAGGAAAACATCCTCATCATAGGGATCACAGGGAATTTCATGGTTTTAAAGATATTTAAAGAGACAAGTGAAAGGCAAATAAATTCCTGATGGCTGGGCTTGCAGTGGGGGTGGGGGTAGTTAGAGAAGGTCGGCTCCCAGGGACGTGGACCAAGACCATGGTAAATACGCACACGCTCGAAAACGACCTTTCGGCTTGTAAACGGCTTGTGGTGTGGGTCTCTAGCATTTTGCCCTTTCAAAAAACTGACTAAAACTGGCGTACGAAGTCAGTGACAGGAAAGATGCCTCCCTAGTTTCATGTCATGAGTGTTTTTCTGTTCTGGCCCCTGACTGTGCCAAATGACTCCCGCAGGCCCGCTCCCGGGGGGCCAGGACTGGGGACTCTGCAGACCAAGCGTTTCATAGCTGGCAGCGGGACTCCACATGCAGCAGAGTCACTCAACTCTGCCGAGTGCGTACAGATCCAAGCTTCGTTCTGGACATGAGCGTGATACTCAGGGACCTGGAGCGAGTTGGACTGCTCGGATCCCAAGCGTTCACTTGGTTCTGGACTTCGCCTGGGGATTCTGTCGTTTTAAACGAGGATCATGGTTTAACTTTTTAGATAAACTGAGGCATCTGGTAAGTGTTTGGGTACTGTGAGTTTCCCCGAGGATCGCTGGCACACGAGAGGCTGGGTCAGGTGGGCAAAGGTGAGAAGCTGGGGTTTGGGAGCGAGGAGGAGGAGCCTGACTGGGGACAGAGGCTGAGGTCCACGCCACAAGGCAGATGCAATGGTGCAATCGAAACGGATTTCCCAGCAGGATTTCACAGTGCGTATTATCACAGCAAAATATTCAGGACCATCAACAGTGCCTCCCACCTAGGGGTTATCAGCACTTCAGCAAATGGGAATGGTCGTTTCCTATGGTGGGCAGACTGCATCGGTTTTTGGTATTTCTCTTTCTGTTCATTTGACTCTGTATTGTCTAAATTTAAGCAATGATTATCATTTCTAAAATGATGAAACGATGGGTAAATATTCTGACTGTGCCGTGGCAAGGAACCAGACTTTATTTTTATTTATTTATTTATTTATTTATTGTCTTTTTGAGACGGTTTCACTATGTAGTTCAGGCTGGCCTTGAACTCACTTTGCAGCCCAGGCTGCCAGCAAGTGAGTGTCCCAGGAGGGCTGGCCCCCACCGAGGAGGAAGAGCTGCTGGGGTCTGGGGGGCAGGGCTCCCCAAGAGCACAGGAAGGTTTCGGCTGTGAGTTTTCCCGAGGATCGCTGGACAGCAGAGAAACGGTCCACAGGAAGCTAGCTCTGTGCCCAGGGACATCTCCTGGCCATCTCGAGACCTGCCACTGCGGGCAGGGCAACCTGATCCCAGAGACCCCACCTGCAGCTGGCCGGGACTTCCTGCGTACGGCAGGGCTGACAGGAACTTCGAGCACCTCGAGCCGGGACCATGATCTCTTACGGGTGGTGGCCAACAAGTTCCCCAGGTACCCTGGCTGGCTGCTGGCCAGGAGTAGTGACAGTGACAGTATGAGCATCCAGCACTGCTGATGTCACCCCATCCCGTCAGGATGGCACCCTTGGGGTCCTTTCAGTGACTGTTATAGATCTGTTGCCTATTTATCATTATTTTTTGTTGGTCTTAGGTTTTAAAGATGGGTCTCTTCTGGTGTGATGTCAGCACGATGTAAGCATGCGTGCTCCATAGCTACGAGGGCTTGATGAGTCCCTCCAGCCATCGAGCCGCCACTCCAGAGCCACAGCAGTGAGCAGGTGTTACTGAGCATGGATGTTAACTCCGGAAGGCAAACCGTGTCCGTTTGGATGAGATGCGTCCTGTGTCAGCGGAGCTGGGGGTCCTCCTGGGGACCCGGAACGCATCACAGTATTTTGCAGCCATTTCTCGAACACAAACGCCCCTGTCCTCAGGTTCGGTGTGGTCCCAGAGGGTGGCAGAGCAGGAAAACTCGGCTCCTCATCACAGAAAGTCTCACCACAAATGATGAGTTATGGCTCCGCCCAGTGCCGCCAGCCCTAAGGATTCTGGGGTGATTGTGATTATTTTACATGCTTTTCAACTTGGCACATTAGGGTGGTCTAGTTTCTTTTTTTAGGTAGATGGTAAAGTGTTAGGAGAATTGAATCTTAAACCTAACATGCTGCTTCCGGTACGGTTCTTCTTCTGTTTTCCCCTGCATCTGATTATCCTTTTGAGTTCCTTTATGATTTTACAGATACCGGGAAACAGCTCTGGAATTTGTCCAGATGGGAGATGCAGGGTTAATCAGAGTTGGTGTGCGAGAAAATCAGGCTCCCGGCTCTCAGCACAGACACATGACTTTAAATTTAATAGTATTCAATAGTATCCGATGGTATCCAGAATTTGTTGTGACAAATTCCTTTATTTCGTGGTGCCCACGCCAACAAGGCATGTGGACCAGTCTGCACAGTGGTTCATTATGGAGATTGCTGGGGCCTTTCTTCCCTCTGCTGGCTTAGGCGTAAGGAGCTCACAGACCACAGCAGAATTCTCCCGCCTAAGCGCCCTGGCGGGTGAGGACCAGGGCGTCGGGCGAGATTCACCTGTACCCCATTCACTAGTGAACTGCTGCCCTCCCTGCCTCGACCACTGCCTGTATTCAGGGGCTGGCCTGACCGTTTTGGCAAAAATTTTACTTACTCAAATTAATTCCAACCCCAAAAGATTGTCATGGAGCCACCCTACATGTTTTTCTTCTTGGATAACAAAAATGGGGAGAAAAATCTGTTTAGATCTTCTGTACTAATTAAGAAGGAGCCCCACCTGGCAAAACACTTAATTAGAGTCAGGGGTCCTGTTCAAATACTGTCAGAGCCCCCGCCAAAGCGACTATTTAAGTTGCACTCTTATTAAAAGTCTCATTATCTGAACCCCCTTGTGGCTCTTCCTCTGACTTCATCCGGAGGGCGTGTGAGTGACTCGTGAATAAATGGCACTGTGTCTAGGAAATCACGCGCTGTTGTTGAAGAATCTGCTTCCGTCTGAAACTGAGCCCAGTGTTTTCTAGGTGTTAAACATACTGGGCTCACGTTATTCATGTGTGACCAGCAGAGGGCTCGGCCTCAGGACGCCCTGGGCCGCACCCTGTTGGTCACACGCCCGGCCCTTTTGGGGCAGGTTGTATTTTCCAAGGACGGCACGGCAGCAGCCCCATTCCACACACTCTTTGCAAAATGACCTTGACGCTGCTGCCCCTCGGAGACGGGCTTTCCCTCCCCAGCCCTTCAATCCTGTGGTCTATGACTGCTCGAGGGAGCTGGTGACGGTCAGGCCATGTGACTTGCAAGGCACGGCAGGCCGGAGAGTGAGAACACGTGCACTGGAGCCCTGAGCTGCCACTTGAGCGTCCGGTGTCCCTTCAGCCACACTGTGAGGACAGCACTCCCCGTCGGAGTCAGACAGCCTGGGGGAGCCGCAGGCCCTGTTATGAGCACGCAGCCTTCAGAGGTCCAGGCCAGGGGCCTGTGTGCCCAGCCCTATCCTGGAGGCTCTTGATGCCTCGGAGCGCCCTGCCTCTTCCCACTATGTCCCTGTGAACTCCTGAACCGGGGCTCTGATCGGAGTCAAATGTCTGGTTCACGCAGTAGCAGTAGCAGTAGCAGAAACTGGTGAGCAGATGACTGAGTCCCCAGGGAGACGTGAATCGGACCACGTGCACAGGACACCTGCAGAAGAATCTGCGAGAGACCTAAGGAAGGTGTCAGACACATAGCACCTGTCTCCCCCTCCTGCCTTATCTGGAACTCTTCTGTGCCTGGGTCACTCCAGGTACAGCGCTGTTTTGCAGAAGATCCTAACAGGCCCAGAGGTACAGAGAAGCTGAAGCACTTGTTCGTGTGTGGCCCCTGGGGATGCGCAGGACAGCTGGGCTTCCAGTTTCCTGAAGGGAGAAGGGAGGATTTTCAGTCTGCTCCCTTTGTAGGACTTCTTCAGTGACTTCTGCTGGAACCTGCTGCATGGCCAGCCTCATCCTCAAGGAAATCTGAGAAGCGAGTCAGGTTGGTCATGTCATTAATCCTCAAAATTACCTAGGAGAAGACAGTGGGAGCAGGAGGGAGGCAGGCAGCCCCCGAGTCTGGCTTACTGGCTCAAAAGCAAACATGGCACCACAAAGGAAGCCCTGGTCACAGGAACCAGCCTGGCCCTGTCTGAGCAGGGCACATCAGCTCTCCAGGTGACCAACACTGTGTGTCCTTCTGGGCTCCTTCGGCCAGGGCGGGTTGTGCCCCATTGCTCCTGTTTTGCTGATGGCCTGTTGGGTAATTTCGGGAGGGGAGGAAAATAATGGCATCTCTGCGGCCACCCCAGATACTAAGCGATGTGCTCACTCCAGTCATGAAAGCAGATGTACAGGTCCCCCAGACACTGCTGGCTTGAGGTCCCCCAGCAGGTGAATGGATGGACACGCCATGGCGCAGTCAGACGGCCCGATATTAATGCCGAGAAGAAATGCATGACCAAGCCACAGAAGACATGAGGAAACCTGAATGCAGGCTGCCGAGTGGCAGGAGCCAGTCTGAGAAGGACACAGGCGAATTCCACCTGCGCGACACTGAGGAAGGCAGAACCATGGAGACCTTGGGATGGAGAGGGGGTGAGTGGGGTGCAGAGAGTTCTTAGGGCAGGGTAGCTACTCTATGATCTTGAAATGTGGGCACCGGCCTCATATGGTTGCCGAGACCCCTAGGATACAGCACCAAGAGTGACTCTCAGAGTGCAGCGCGGGCCGGTTGATAACGGTGGGTCGGTGCAGATCCGTCGGTTCCTGCAAACCCACCGCTCTGGGCGCGGCTGCTCACGCCGGCCGAGGCTGTGTGTCTGCCGCAAGGTGGTGGTGGCGAAAGCGTCTGTGGGCAATCTGTGTACCTTCTGCTCAATGTGTTATGAACCAGAAACTCCTCTGATTGTGAAACCTGTCAAAGAAAACTTACTGGCTTAAAACAACAAGAATTTTAATAATCTCAGAGTCTGGGAATTAGAAATCGGGAGCGGCTTAGTTGGGAGTTTTTGAATCAATGGATCTCAGAAGTGGTCAGTTAAAATGTGGGTGGGCAGCAGCTGACTGAAGACTTGAGGGGCACTGGAGGGGCCCTGGAAGGGCACCGCCACTCCACAGCAGTCACTTGCATGGGTGAGAAATCAATACTGGCCAGCACGGTGGCTCCGTGCTGTCCTAGGGGACCCCACTAAATGGCTGCCTGGAGACCTCACGACAGGAAGGCACAGCCGGAAGCTCAAACACGTGCCACGGCCTACCCTTTGAGGTCACACACTGTGCTTTCTGCAGTAACCTGTTGACTACACAGGTCGGCCAGCATGTGAGGGACACACGGACACGGGGACCAAGGGTCCTGGAGGCCATCTGGGGGGCTGACCCCACAGCAGGTTTCTGACCTGTGAACCGACACGTTCCCTGGGAGACTCGTGTGAAGGGTTCCACCCCGCCGTAGCTGGAGTGTTAGGATTCAAAGGGAAGCGAAGCCCGAGCGCGATACTCACGAAGTCAGACTGCGTCATCTGCACCTCCAGGGGAGTGGGGATGGCCGGCTTGGTGATGTGCAGGTAGTGGTAGGCCCCGGGAAGGACGCCCCCTGGAGGAGAGGGCAAGGTTTCCACGTTTGGAATGAGTCGTCGAGGAGGTGAGGGACAGGGTTTGCATTTTCAGCACAGGGCGAACAGAGCCACCCGCAGTGGGTGTGCTCCTCAGACTTTCCCCGCGCAGCACAGCCAACTGCCGGGGGCTCCTCCAGTAATCAAATCACTGTGCAGGCGACATGACACCCCACAAGAGAGCTGCTTGTGCCCCAAGATGTGCCACGCTGACCCGATGTGTCCTGGGACTCCCCACACCTCCCAACACCTAACCTACACCCTCTGAACCAGATCAAGGCCTCCAGAGGCCTTTGGCGCTGAGCACGTCCCTACCCCGCTTACGCCTCCAGTATGTGCCCAAAATACGGCACACCGGCAAAGGGTTTCGCTCAGTGCTTTAGAAAGCTGTCGCTATCGCATTCTAAATATTCTGGGCTGTCCCCAAGTCTGTACCTGATTTCTGCCACCCTCCATCCCGCTGCTCTGGATGGCTAGAGGGGCTGCTCCGCGGCCCCTTGGAAGTAAACACACAACTGTGTAAAATGTGTGCTTGTCTGGCTGGAACACCTGTTTCTAAAGGTCAAGGAGTCCTGCCTTGCTTATCACATTATCTCCCTGGGGGTCCACAGGCTTCGCAGGTGAAAGGGGACTGTTTTACAGCTGGAAACGATTGAGCATTCATTCACTGGGACAGCATTAAAGGCCTGGGCTTCTAGGGAACAGGGATTCTGGGGACTCTGTCAGAGAAACTATAGGCTCTGTGCCCTCCAGGGAAGGCCTGGTCCGTTTCAGTCTGCTTCTTTACCTGTCAATGGGACCGCAGTCAGGATGTGGCCCATAACAAATGCTCAAGATGCAAAGGGCCCTAAGACCCATAACGCTGGGATCCTAATGAATGCCTGCAAAGTGACATGTCTCCCTCCTCTGTCCTCGTGGCAACCCCCTGGGCAACTATGGAACCTGCACCACGCCCAGGACAACCATGGTGGCCACTCTGGGTGCTGGCCAGAGTTGGCACGCGGCGGCTCACGCACCTTGGATCTTGGCTCCCTTGTACATGGGGATGAGGCGGTCCAGGTCGGCTGGCGGCTCCATCACAGGCTCCAGTGTTGGATCGAAGAGGTTGAGCATTGTGGCCGCCAGCTGAAAGCCCACTTCCTTGGAACTGAAGTTGCTGTGAGTCCAGTCATTCGCGTAGTATCTGTTGGAGAACTTGGTGAGGGGGCCTGCAGCCCTGATGGCGATGTCATTGGTGTGGAAGTTGGTGTCAATCACAAGCCGGCCGTCGTAGACAAGACACGCGTCATTTAAGGCTTTGAAAGTTTCGTAGTCCACGTTCTTCTCACAGAAGCTGAAGAACATCTAGGAAGGGAATAGTCATAGTGTGACTCTGATCCTTCTTCATTCACCTTCTCAGGAGCAGGATTCGTCTCCAGAGTTATTTAAGAAATAATCATAAATTAGTTAATAAATCATTGTGAATTAGTTACTTTGTAGATTTAAACATCTACTAAAAGTTTGTCATAATTTTGGCACATGTGTGTGAGGAAATTCCAGAGCTGACCCCATATTTAGTGTGACGGTCTTCTCTCCTGAGTTACGGAACATAGCATGGGTGTCCACTTCCTATCATACTGCATGTGAGTTCCTGGCCAGTAGAACTGGGTAACTAGGGAAAGTGAGAGGTCTAAATATCAGCTAAATATCAGCTGCCCCCATTTGCATGTAGTTCATGCATCTGCCAAAATGGAAAAGTCAATTTATCAAAGGCTTAGATTATAATGTTTATATACAAAATCGATTGCATTTTGTATACTATCAGTGAGTGGTTGAAATTAAGCAATCCATTTATAATAAATTAAATTTTAATTAAATAAAACTTAAACAATCTATTTACAATAGCTTAGAACTTCACCAAAGAAGATATACCAGTGACCAAAAAGTATGTGAGAAGAGGCCCAACACCACTAACTACAATAGGAAAGCAGAAATTAAAACCATAATGATATATCACATCCCACTCGGGAGAAAGGCTGACATTAGAAAGACTGATGATACTAAGTGTTGGCTAGAGCAAGGAGCACCTGGAACTCTCAATATATTGCTGGTGGAAATATAAAAGAGTATAACTACTTTGGAGAGCAGTAGGTAGCTTTTTAAAGAGGCAAATATTCACCTACCATGTCATTTCTGGGATTGTAGCTAAGAGAAATGAAAATATATGTTTACTCAAAAATAGGTAAAAGAATATGGATAGCAAACAAATGAATAAACAAAATGTGATATAGCCACACAATAAAATACTGTTCAGCATTAAAAAAGGTATGAACTATTGATACATGGAACCGTATGAAATCTCAAAAATCACTAAGCTGAATAAAAGAAGCCAAATGAAGAAATAGGGCACAGTGTGTGATTCCAGCTATAAAAACCATCATTAGCAGTTACATGCACCATCTGCTTTAGCTTCCTGTGCTACTCTAGCAAAGTGCTGTGCAGTGGGAAACTGCGAGCCACAGACAGGTGTTTCCTCACGGTCTGGAGGCTGGACATGGGGATCAAGGTGCGGTCAGGCCCGTGCTTCCTGCCAAGGCTCCAGGGAAGGAACTAGATCCTGACTGGCTCTGGTGGCTGCTGACAATCCTCGCCCTTCGGTGACTCACGCTGCCATCATGGAAACCTCTGCCTCTGGCTTCACATGGCTGCTTCCTGTGTCAGCACAGCTCTCTCCAGAGAAGGATATCAGTCACTGGATGGAGGGCACAGCCTGATCCAGAATGGCCTTCTCTCTACTGATCGCATCTGCAAAGACCCTACTTCCACGTGGGCCACAGTCCCTGGTATTGGGGATTCTGGAAAGCATGCTCTGGGGGCCCACAACATCATCACCATGGTCAAGAGGCAAGTTCACCCATTAAAGGCCACCCAACACCCTGAGGGGGGCTGACATCCCCATCTCTCCTTTTCTATTCCCCATCTCTCGAAAGTACCAAGTGCTGGGCAGATGAAGAAAGAAAGATGGAAATTAGGGAGTTGGGCAGCCTGGGATGACCATTTGCAGGGACCATTCCCTCAGGGGCACAGCAGGACAGGGAGAAAGAGTCTGACAGCACAGATCAACTTCCCACCCACATCTGACCCATCCCACTGTGAGATGAAGGTTTCTCAGGGAGCTGTTCCAGATCAGGGCAATTAAGAGCATTTGCCAGATATTTTGCCATGATTCTGATTTTAACATGAACATGAAGCAAAGGTTGAGGGCAGAGGATGCAGTGGGGTTTGGGGAGGTTTTCCGGGGCTTTTGCTTCCCCCAAGGGTACACGCTTCCCTCCGGGGATTCCCTGGGATGAACTTGGCAAGTGTCTTAGTTACTTTTCTCTCATTGTTGAGACAGAATACCTGACACCCAAAATGAAAGGTTTCTTTCTTCCAGTTCTTGGGGCTTTCAGTCCACACTCAGCTGGCTGCAAGCCAGGGTGGCATGGGCTGAGGGCCAGCCATTCATGGTGGCCACAAACAGCCAGAGCGAAAGATGCCCCCTTCTTACCGCCTTACACTGTATGTCGGCTCCACCCCTGGGCAGGTGCAGCACTCACACCACCAATCCCAGCGCCAGACAACAAACCAATCGCAAATGCCAGACAGCTGCATCCCTGCCACGATTACATGAGACTTGGCAGGGCCACAGGAATATAAACCATAACAGCAAGTTTCCAGGATCATCATTTTGGAGGGGAAAAGTGCTGCAAGAGCACTCTGATTTTTCTATCTTAAATAGGAATTACAATGACACGCATGTGTAGACACTTTTAAAATGAAATGGATTTTTCTGTCTTTTCCACTGCTATATTCACCACACCTATGACAGGGCCTGAGATCTATCTACTTGGTGTTCAATAAATATTCACAAAACAGATGTAGAAACCAATGAACTAAGGAGCAGAATATAAAATTCCCATGGCACTCGGGCGGAGCCAGGCCCAGGACAGGGCAGGGCCCCAGAGGCGGCTGCCCGCCTCCATCCTTCCATGAAGAGGCAAGGGCTGATTCCCCTCCCAGTGAACGTGGACAGGTGCAGTGACCGACCTCCGGCAGACAGTGTGGCAGAAGCAATGCCTTTCGAGGCCAGCTCATGAAGAGTATGCAGTTAGTCTCTGTGTCTGTCTCTGTCTGTCTGTCTGTCTCTGTGTGTGTCTCTCTCTCTACTTGCCCTTAGAACTAAACGGCCATATTGCCAGGAAGTCCAGTGCCACAGTGGGGCCACTTAGAAGGCTTCTGGCTAAAATCTCAGTTTCAGTTGATCTGCATGGACAACCACACGAGAGAGAAGGTGTGCTGTCCGGAAGGTGCCCCCACCTCCTCCAACAGACTCCAGCTGCCCCAGAGAGATCTGGTGAGAACTGGCCGGTGGGCCCGGTCTAAGCCTCACCGGAGACATGATCGGAACAAGCACTTGTTGTTACCCTGCGGCCCTGAGCTGGCAGTGGTTTGCTGTCACGCTGGAAGAGACAAAGCAGAGCCCCAAATCCGAGACTATACATTCCCTGCCCAGCAGCCGGGTGGGTGGGTGTGCAGGGACTCACGGTGCACTGGAGCTGGAAAGGCTTGGTGGGCGTGGTGAAGCTGGCGCAGTGGATGGGGTCAGGGTTCAGGCCCTGGTTCCACTGGGCCAGAATGGCGTTCCGGAAGGTGGTGACTCCAGCTGCCGCCAGCGCCTCCTCCACCGCACTCTCCACTGAGTAGTTGTTGACGCAGGTGACCGCGGACTTGGGCGGGGTGTGCACGAGGTAGATGCAGGTGCCTCTCACGCCCAGGTTTAAGAGCGTTTCCACGGTGGTGTAGGTGTCAATCGTGTTCCCATAGACAATGACATTCCCTGGAAAATGAGGGAGAAAAACACTAAGACACACAGTTAAAAAACCAACTTATTAGTCAGATGCTAATAATGCCAAATTGCTCCCTGTAACCCTCTCATTTTCCAGCTGCAGGAAGCCAGCAGTGTTACCTAGCAACAGTGACCAAGATAATTTAGTAAAGAATTGGCACAAAACATCCCACAAGTAGTCAAGTACTTCTAACACAGAAGTAGGACATTCATTTATGTTCCTATAATTTGAAAGTTGAAATTATGCTGAATGAAATGGCCTAGAATAAAACCTTTTATCTTGTTTTTGTTCCCTATTTGCCACACTTATTAAGGAAACAAAATTACTGAAGTTTGCCATACTTGCATGTTCTTCCTAAGAGATAAAAGGACAGTGGTTAAAAAAACTTATGCACATCATGTTACTGATATTTTAATCTTTAAAGTCAAACTGGGTTAACTTCAAGGACATTATTTCTTTTTTTAGAACTAAGGGCTAGGACATTCTGCTTTTCAAAAAGTAATTTTATAAGGATTCAAATTGTGAGTTTTAGAATGTAATATGTCCAGACCTAGCCAGAGGGACTGAAGAGTGTAATTTTGCTCAGCAAATATAAAGTCATAAAACAATCTTTTGTTGTTTTGAGACATGGTCTTGCTATGTAGTTCAGGCTGGCCTTGAACTCGATATGTAGCCCCGGCTCATGACAACCCTGACTCAGCCTCTCAAGTGCTACAATTACAGGCTCACACCACTGTTCTCGGCTTAGGTAGAGTTCCCTGTGTAAAAGCATTTAGTAATAGTCTATATGATTTATTTACTTTTTCAAAAATATTATAGAATTACAAATGCTATTCTATTATTTCATCCATTTTTAAATTTTTTATTTTAAAGAGAACAAAAACCAAAAACAATATAGAATTTCAAAACAAGATGATAGGAAATTAACGATGGTTATTATATTGTATATTGTTATCTTCAAAATAGTTGCTTAGATTACCAGATACAGGCACGCAAAATTGCTCAAACAATGTAAGCACTAACTGCTCCTCATTTCATCTATTTTAAGGCCAGTGACTCTATAAGAAAAGTGCAGCACGTGCTATTTTAACACCGCGTCATCATTTTTACCTTTTCACAAAGGAAGGACTTGCCATAGCCTCGCTTTCCAGGTATGCCGCAACAATTTTACCACAGTGCATCTCTATTGCACACTGATTTATAAAAAGGATGAAAAAGAATTTTACTAGACAAAAAAAAGGCAAATGTATTTATTCAATTTGGTGGAATAAATTATGCAAAATTCAGCTGCAGTCCAAAATTAAAAGGCAGTACAATAGCTCATGTTATTGGCGTAGGAAAACTAAGCCATGCTAACTTTCGAACGGCTTCTCAGAGGGTGACTGTGTCTCGGAGGTGGCCCACACTCCTGCTCCTGCTCTGGGGACACAAGGACAGCACTGGACAAAGTGGTGGAGTCCTCCCCACCCACCACACTAAGGTGCTGCGGCCTCCTCCCCATCGGAGCTGGGGGGAACATTCCTCAGTGAGCCTTGATTAGCTTGGCTGAAAGAGTCAACATTTTGCTTAAATTACCGAGGCTCCCACCTGCTGCAAACCATGAAGCTTGGTGGTCTGGCACAACAAGGAGCCAGCCTGCCAGGACAGCCCTGCCTGCCCCTGGGACTGTCAAAGGTTTGAGGTCTGCTGCTCTTTCAAGATGCCCGCGCCAAGACAGGATTCTTCCTCTTGAACAAAGTGTGGGGTGGAGACCCGTACAACTCTGTGTTTGGTATTTTTCCAGGCTCCTCCATGTTTATTGTCAGCAGCAATGCTAGGGACAGTTAGTAAACTTTATAAAGTCTCTAAATTTTAATTTAGAGGTTTACTGATAGTTTAATTTCTGAACCATCTTGGCTCTTATGTAAGTTAGCTGGGAAGTGATGGAAATCATGTGATGGAAAAGAAAATCAACCCTTAAGGAGGCCTTACAGTGGCTCACAGTTTTAGATGTGTCGGTCCATGGTTGCTTGGCCCTGGTAATTTTAGGTCTATGGGGAGATGATCCATCATGTCAGGGAACACACGGTGGGGGCAGAATAAAAAGAGAGGAGAGGCCCAGGCTCCATTTTCCTCTTCAAGGGCACTTGCCTAGGAACCTAGTTTCCTCCCACCGGGCCCCAGGTCCTGAAGATTCCAGCACCTCCTAAAGTGCCACAGGCAGGGACCACAACTTTAGCATTAAGACTTTGAGGGATATTTAAACTATCTTTAATTTAAAGCCAAGTTCCTTAACACAAATATGAGACTTTGGTCACTGTAACAGGCAGCTGTTGCCACAATAATGCTGTGTAACAAATAACCCCAAAAGGTCAAATTACATTAAGCATGTTGTGGGTTAATGCACACATTTATGGAAAGCTGGTGTCAGCTGATCTGGCTCCATGCTGGGCTGGGGTCTGCCCCAGGCTGTGTTTTGTCTTCCTGGACTCAGGAGCAGGGAAGGGCAAGAACAATCACTTACACAATTTCAAAACTCTGCTTACATCACATCCTCTACTCTTTATGCACCACAACCACACCCACGGTCAAGGACACTCCATCCACCCACTGTGTCCATGAATATTTGCAGAAGAATAGTCCCCACTAGCAGCCATATGTTAAATAACAGCCTACATAATTTCATCTGGAACTTTCCATTCAAACACACTCTGAGTATTTACCTCTATTTCTCTAATTAATCACAAAACATAGTACAGTCTCATTATAACACTGGTCAGTTGGTGAATAAATCAGGACCTACAGGTTGCATCATGTCCCTTGCCAAATATTGTAACCCATGGTAACAACCCAACAGAACAAAGTCTGTCTCTTCTTCATTATCAGTTCAATATCCTTCCTTTTAAAGGTTTGCTCTATATGGGGGATTATTCCTCCTATTATCTTTCTGCAATTGCAAATTCTTTATACACCATTTCTCACTTTACAAAGAATTTTTGGACTCATTTAGTTTATCTTGTGGCTCTAATATGCCAAGCACAAATTCAGCACTTTTATACACAACCCTTTATCACTATTATCATCAAACCAAAAACATTTGGAGCTTTTAACAATAGCACTAGCTTCGCTCTAATGTTCATAAATAATTGTTTTCATAAGCTGACATCAAAAATATAATAAGCAAGGTAAAAAGAAATCATAGAATAACCAGTCTTATTTTGGGAGAAAAAAATCAGTACACAAAATCTTAGATTATTCATTTTGGGACAAAGCAACTCAGGCATAAAAATATGATTATTTGCATTTATCAGAGCAATGGTTCTGGCATGGATGGGTTGAAACTCTGTCTGGGCTTAATTAATCGCCAGGGAAGGCTGGGAGCTGGGGCCTCGTGGGAGGCACTCGGACGATGGGGCCAGGCTGTCAGAGTGGGCCAAGGCCTTCCTCATGGGAAAGAGCAGCCATGGCTGGAGTCTGCGCCCGTTTGCTCTCCTCCACACTTGCCCACTTGCCCTGCCACTTTCTGCCATCGGTTGGAGCAGCACGAGGCCTTCATTGATGTGGCCCAGGCAATCCTGGGCTTCCCAGCTTCCAGAACTGAGTCAAAGTAAACCTCTCCTCTATCGTTTGCCCAGTTTTGAGTATTCTGTTATAGTAGCAGACAGCAGACTCAGACATCTTCCCAGCGCCCGCTGCGGCCCGCATGCCTGGGCTTCTCTGGGAGCTGGTGTATTTGGGCTGTCAGCTCCCTGTCGACCCTTCCCACACCACCCCGCAGCCTCCCACGGTGGCTGGCATTGTCACAGTGGATGTGACAGAATGCTTTCTGACTGGACACATGGACGAGTGCTTGGCATTTGTCAGATTGCTGCTCCCAATGCTTTCTCCTTGCTAACAACCAAGTTTTCGTGCCCTCTAAATATCTGGCACAAAGTGACCTCATTCTTGCCAGATTTTCCTGCTACCTCTTTCTCCTTGGTATTCACTATTAAGTTGGCAGTATAGGAAATATCAAGTCACCAGATGGGTTGTACACCTGGGCTGTAAGATAGAAACATGTTCCCCTAACAGCATTAACTCTGGTTTTTAGGTTTTCAGTTTAGCTCACAAAATCCTTCATAATCCCAAATGTAACCAAAGTTGTGTGTGCCTACAACAGATTGTAGGTATAAAATAATACTCCTGCCATATTGGTGGCATTTAAACTCAGGGAAAAAAGAAATCACATCCTTAATATGTATGTAAGGAAAGGCAGATGTTGAGCAGATAGAAAGACAGGCTTGTAACTGCACAGAAGTTGTTAGAATTTTGAGAGTCTGGCAGCACTGGGGGTCTTTCACATACAGATTTGATTTTGGGTCGCGGGGCTTTCTATATGTTATGTGGAAGCTGGCAGTTGTATGACTTCCGTGCCTCAGTGATGAGGTCAATTTTGGCTGCGTCCAGGTTGGGAGGGAACAGAGAAAGGTGGGCAGAGAAAGAGAGACCAGAGAGCTTCAGAGAAACAGACTTCATTACTCCTGGAGTAAGAACTTAGAAGGAGGGCACAGAAAGCGGCTGTGGAAGTGCAGAGGGTTTGAGCCCAGGGGAAGTGAATTATGACCAGAACAGGGGACCCCCGCTGGCCTTGACCGGGGGGGTCGTGGGGCTGACAGCAGTGTGACCGCCTGTGTGGGCAGTGGCCAGGTGGACTCCATTGGCACGGAACACCCTGCTGGCCAGAGGGACTGAGACAGCTCCCGCTGGACTGGGGCCCACGACACGTACTCTCTGGTGGCATCTACTAGAAGCCAGAAAACTCCATCCAGTTATCCAGAGCTGGTCCGTACGACGCATGGGGTCCTTGGAGATATTCAGAAGGCGCTAAAGTGTTGAGGGGCTTCCTTCACATCCCCGGGATGCCACCTAAACCAGCTCAATGTCTGCAGGTAGGGACGGGAAACCGTGTGCGCCAGAGGAGTCCTCTGCAAGCAGCTTCCCGCTAAAAGGGTCTCCGCACTCTGTCCTTCCCAGCTTAGCTCATTCAATGGCTAAGGAATGACCACTTTGTGCATCTGATCCAACAAGTGGCAGAGGTAGGGGTGGTGGCTGGCTGACCGGGAAATGACAAATGACAGTGGAGGATTAGCATGCCGTGGCGAGCACAGAGCAGAGCATGATGGGACACAAACACAGCAGTTTCCACGGACGCCAGCCTTGCTGTCCCTTGGAGGGAGAAATGGCACATCACGAAGGCCACGGATCTGGAACAGGAAGCGGGGACGGAGGAGGGCTGTGGGAGCCTGGGGCCGCGTGCGGCTGAGGGAGCACAGTCGTTCGCTCTGTAGCAAAGGTGCCCTCAGCGGGAAGGAGGGCCTGGTGCTGACAGGATGTGGGGACATGGCGGATACGAGGGTGCCACTGTGGGCCCCACCTCGGGCCGGGCAGTGGACACTCACAGGCTCACTGGTGTGGAAGGAGAAGTGGTGTTTGCAAGCTGACACACGCTCTGTGTAGGTGAACGAGCAGCGCTGACGGCAGCGGCTAAGTAAGGAGATGGCGCTTCACTGAATCAGCTGCAGGAGGCCCCCAGGCTCTGGGACGCGGGTCATGTGGGCTGGGGGAAACACCCGCTTCCAGCAGGCAGTAAATAGCAACTGCAGGGGCTAGAAAACTCACCAGTATTTAAGAGTAAAATGAGTGTATAGAAATGAAAAGTTTATAGGTCTCTGTTACATTCAAGAAATAAAATAGTGGGGTTTTTTTGCGGGGGGAGGTTTAATCCTTAAAGTAATGGAGTGACTGTTTTCCTTCTTTGATTTTTGAGACAGGGTCTTGATAGGTACCCCAGACTGGCCTCTAATTCCTGGCGATTCTCCCGTCTCAGCCTTCCAAGTGCTGGGATTACAGACATAACCGGCTACCACGCCCGGCTCTAGAGCAGCGCTTTTAAGAAATTACTTTCATAGATGCCAGAAAGGCACGCTATTCTTTTAACTGATTGCTTTAACTTCTAAACACTGGGAAAATGTGCTTGCTGCTGCCTCATGATTCCATCCCAAACTCTGCAGATGAAAGATCCTCCGAGGAGAAAACCAGAGCTTGGAAAGAAGGCAAGCACTTAATGACCCAGAGGTCTGGTGGTGAAATTAGATCTCAAGAATATCGGAAAAAGATTTGAAGATTTATGCATGCAGTTATTCATATGAACTTTCCTTCACAGTGATTATATCCTTAAGGTCAGAGAAAACAAGAACTGCAGACTACACACTGCAGTTTGTAGATTTCAGTTGCTGCTCTGCATATTTGTCCAGTCTGCTGTGTTTCAGCAAATACTTTAGATTTGCTTTTGCCACTTCAAAAGTGACACACAGTGGTTACACGTGACCTCGCTCATCCTCAGGATGGGTCCATGAGATGGATCTCTCCAGGAAACTGAGCACAGAGAGGTCAGGAAATCAGCTCAAGGCCACACAGCAAGTGGGTAGGCTGGGCAGAACTCAGCCCCAGTGGGTCTAGATTTAGATCCAGCCCTCACGTCACCCCAGCGCATTTGTAGATGGGTCTGGAACATATCATCAAGGACTCTGATTGGCCTGTTAGCCAGATAAATATCTTTAGCACGAGACTAGAAAATGAAAGAATTTCAGACGGAGGTCATAAGATTAAGTGCAACCTAAACACTTAAAAGCCCCCAGACCCACAAATACAGAATGCTCACTGTGCTGCCCATATGTCAAAGCCTGAGGCTTCCATGACCCAGTCCTGACCCTCTTTGCTCTGCCAAATAAAAGGGGAGAAAGCATCAGGGGCAACACGACAAAGGCTTTGGTGGCGACTCATGCGCTAGAACGTTAATGTTTAGCTTTCCTCAAGCACGCTTTTAATGAGGCAGCAAACTATTTAGCTAAGGATGATCCGTTTCAAGTCATCAAGGTGGCCTCATATTTTTACACTATTTTCACCCTACTTTTCCTTTTGATGGAAAGTACAGCGGTAACAATCGGTGAATTTCAATTCATTCAGTGAACACCGTCACCCTCTGGCTCCCGCAACTCAGGCTCCGGGTCCCCCAGACCCCAGCCAACCCTCGGGTCTGTGTGTGACGGAGGGTGGGAGGGAGCCCGTGACATGGCGGCTTGGGGGGCCTTACATCCTGGAGCCCAGGACGCCGTGTAATTCAGCCTGGGCCAATTCCACCACCAAACAGCCATGTTCCCTTGCGGAGACAGAGGACACCGAGGTGACGCGGCACTCCGGGCTGTAGCCGCGCACTTCCAGCGGGCAGAACTCAGAGCAAGGCCTGTTCCTCCTGGGGGCACCCCTCACGCCTGCACAGCATCTGCACCCCCCAGAACAATCTGTCCACCACGTCCTGTCCCTGGACACCCCCGGGGCTCTGCGTGGTCCCCAGTGGACAGGGGCCCTCACGACCTCTCCCTGTACCCCACTCACTGCTATTCAGAAAGGGGGGATTAGCACTGAGAGAGCAAAGGCGAGTGCCCATGGAAATGAGTTCCTGCCCACTGGTGTCGTCTGGGTGACATAAAGAGGACGCTTCCTCTCTCACCGTGACAGACTCCTCCCGGTTCCTGGTTTTAAATCCCCCTGTAGCATAACTGACTTGGGAACAAGCTAGATGTGGCCGTGCCCACGGACCACTAAGTGGGACCGGTGACCGCTTCCAGCCATCACCGGTGTCCACAGCCACCCACTGCCACTGGCCGCTGCTATCCCCAGGACCGGCACTGGTCCACGCCCTCTGCTGGCCCAGGCACTGCCGACAGGAGGATGACTCCCTAAATTTAGCCACACCACCACCCTGCCGCTCAGCCCTCACCTGCTCCTCGTTTCCTAAAAAGGGACCAATTAGACGTGGATTTGGGGGATGCTCCCCGTCCTCTGCCTTCACCCCCACTCTGTCCCTCACAGATCCGGTGTCCAGCCTGGGTGCCGGCCCATGTATGTTTGGAAACAATTCAGACGTCCCAAACTCTCTCTCCACTTGCTTATCCTACCCTCACTCCGGGCATAGCTCAAACCCACCCTCTGCAAAGCCTTCTGCAAACCTCACAACCTCCAGGGCTGTCTCAGAGGCCACCGTGGTTCCACGAGGCTGCCTGGCCCCGGAGTGCATGGGTTTCCATCCTCTCTGTGAAGACCAACGTCCTCGACTCTGCTGACAGCCTGATGGCAGGGCCGGGGCTGGGACTCTGGGGAGCCCCATCTGTGCAGAGCAGGAATCCAACGCTGCAGTCCCCAGGCTGCAGGCAGCACAACCCGAGACCCCGGGGATGCCTGTGACTACAGGGATGGCCCCAGAACTCCTCATTTAACAACCTGCTTGTTTAACGACTGTTCAGATTTACAGCCCATCGTCTTGTGCATGTGCATGTTCAGTTCTGTATATCCTTTTGGTAGAACTTCAGTGTCTTTTTTGCTACAGAACACCTTGTTTATACCGTACTGTAATTTTTGCTGATTATATAGTATTGAGTTTCCTGTTCTATTTTACAGTACAGGGCTGCATGTAAGAGTTATACAATAAACGCAAAGTCATCAGGTTGGAGTTTCCTTGGACCACTTCTTCGGTCTGAATATTGTAACATATATAGCATATACAACTCCTCATTAACAACTCACTCACTGAATGACCTGGGTGCAGGACTGGAACTCGGTCTTTAAACAAGAAATCTCTTTCCTGTTTTACCTAAGCCTGTGCGGCTCTGACAAATTCTTCCTTTTCCCTTAATGCAGCACTTGAGGGCTTCTCTTCTGCCTATCTGAATTGCGATTGTCATTATTCAACAACTTTGGGGCCATTATTAGATAAAATAAGGGTTATTGGACAGGAGCCCTGGGATACAACAGTTGATCAGATAACCAAGACAGTGACTCACTAGGAGGCGGGTAGTGTGGACACAACAGACAAAGGAATGACTGGGGTTCTGTCCTAGCTGGGATGGTGCAAGATTTCACTGTGACGCTTGGAGCAGCTGCCACTTAAAACCTACGGACTGGTCATTTCTGGAAAGAAACCACGGCGCTTCCTGCTGTGTGATTTCTCTGCCGTCCGCTTCAGCCTCAGGCGCGTAAAGGCCTCCTCTCAGTTAAGACGCTCTGTTGTCCCAGCACCTAAACATCCGATCAAGCTTCGGACACCACATGCTACAGGCCCGCGTGCAGCCCTGAGCCCACCATGTGTTTCGTGCTGAGCCAGTGGCTTCGGTGCCTTTAGGGAGTGAAAGTTGCATTTGGACTCTGGGCTCAGGGAGACACTAATGATGTGTCACAAATTCTGCGGATAAAGCAGAGTTTGGCGAATGCTGCTAATTACCTATTTTTGTAAGTTCTATAAAGTTTAGCAGGCACACAGCCATGCCACTCATGCGTGTACCGCCCCTAGCTGCTTTCTTGCCACGTGGGCAGAGATGAATAGTTCTGACTGACACTGGATGGCTTGGAACTTGACAGTAAAAATTTGCTGGCCTCTGGATTAGATCCCTCTGGATTGGAGAATTTTTTAAGGGCAGTTATTAAAGAATGAAAGCAATGCTGAAACATGTTGAAGCATACACAGATGCAAAAGCAAAAACACCACCAAGTGTGATGCAAACGTGAGAAGACTCCATGACAGGTTTTAAGTCTGGCTTGCTGGTACGCAGCTGTCTCCCACCTCTGCCCAAATGCTCCAGCCCCAGCAGGTTCTGCAGCTGATGCAGGTGTCCCACCCGTAAGACACTTTGTATTTCAGACCCTCTGAAAATACTGAAAGCTCCCCTGAAACATTTTATGAGACCAGTGTACCCTTGCATCCAAGAACCTGACCAGGAAACAGAAAAACTACAGGCCAATCTTGTTTATGAATTTAGAGGCAAATGGCCTAAGAAGTATTAACAAATGGAATCCAGCAATGTATTGAATGCCCTTCGATACCATTCAAAATTAGTGATTTTTTTTTTGAGACAAGGTCCTGCTATGCGGTCCAGGCTGGCGTTGAATTCACTGTGCAGCCCAGGACGAGCTCGAACCTGCCATCCTCCCGTCTCGGCCTTCTCAAGTGCTGGAATTACAGGCGTGTGCCACCCTCTTTTTTTTTTTTTTGGTATCAGTGATCGAACTCACAACCTCGTGCCTGGTGCTTAAGTCACTGAGCTAAATCCCCGGCCTTGCGTGGTTTGAAATTAGTAACTTTTAACATACTACATGCACTGACTTGACAAAAACTTTGGTGAGTCTAAATTATCCACCAGAAATCAGAAGAAACTATATTTAATCCTTATGCATTGTGTTAAAGACTGCAGTTAAATTATATTTGAATAAATACATAAAATAAATGAATATCTTTAAGTTTTATATATTGGCGCCTCCCTTCTGCTTCCTTAGCGGTGTAAACTAGAGCCCAGAATTAGAACCCAGCTCCAACCGTGGATGGTGGTGGGACTCAGCCAGGTCCCTGACACCCACCCCGCTGCAGCCCTGGGTGGAACAAGGCGCTGATAGGGCCGAGTTGCCTCCAAACCCCGACTCCCAGGCCCTGGCTGAAGCCAGCGAGGCAGCCAGGCCCTGCTCTGCCCGTGGAGTCCGACAGTGTTGAGGAAACCCCGGCCCGTGGAGGAGGTGGCCTGGGCCGGTGCGGTGTGGAGGCGCAGGCATCAGGGCTCACGTTTCACTTTCTCCGTCTGATTGGGAAAGTCGTATGCGACTGACTTTGTGTGCAGTGGGAAGGACCCGCCTGCACAGGCGACGGCGCGAGCGGGAACAATGGGCTGGGAAGAGAAGAAAAGAGCCCTTCTGACGCAGCCCTTCCTTCCCCTCCCGGGCTTCTCAGCTGCACAAAAGGAGACATATTTTCCATATAATTGCTAAACATGTTTGCTTATTAAATTATTCTTTAATTAGTTAATGATTTTAGCCATGCTTTGCTCTTCGGATATTCATTTTGTGTAATAAAATAATTATAGATAATTAAACTATCTCAAGCCTTTTTCTTTCCCCTAGCAAACATTCTGGGTATCCAAAAATGACAACAAGTTGTAAATTAATCTGGAAAACAAAGCATGACAGATGAATGATTTGGTTGGAATTAATTAGGCACTAATTATACACTGGAACTAGATGAAGAATGAGACTCATTATAAAAATGAAGCGCTACCCTGAAAGACTCACTGCCCACACCCTTACCTTCTGTGATGACCGAGCTGCTCCGGATCCAAGTCAGGGCCTTCACGCAGTCGTCCTCGTCGTTGAGTGTGAACAGGTTGCGGGGAACTTGCCCTGCGTACCGCATCTTGCTGCTGTCAGGGACCTCTCGGTTGGTGGGGTGCTGGCTGATGTCAGCCCCTGTTGGACACGGGACCTGTGGAAGGTCACAGAGCAACACCGGGTTCAGTGGTCGCAGGGGAAGCCCTGACACGGTTTTTTAAGAAGACAAAGCGTGTGCACACCAATGTGTAATGCAGGTGTGTCTTTCTCTGTCCCCAGAGTCCAGGAATCAGGTGTCAATGGAGGAGGGAGAAAGTGACCACTTAGAGACCTTGGCCTGATGGACTCGCTCTGCTCCTCTGAGGCTGGGTAAAACATCATCCCAAAACTGAGTGGGAGACAGCGGCCACGCCCCGGGCCCGCAGATTCTGTAGTCAGTAATTCAGACAGCCGCAAGTTGGGGGGCGGTTTGTCTCTGTCCCTCAGGGTCTGGGAAGGACAGGCTGAGGGCGATTTGCTCAGATGGTGGAACTGTCTGCAGAACAATGAACTCAGCCGGCCCTCTCCCTTCCCCTGGAGGACAGGCTGAGCTCGGAAGCTAAGCGAGGTGGCCTTTTCTAACCAGCAGTTGATGCTGGTTATGGCCTGGGACACCTACGTGTGGCCTCTCCTAGGGGCCGTGGCTTCTCGATCACATCATGGCTGGGCTCTGGGGGCAAGGGTCCCAACACGACCTCTCTGACCTCGTCCCAGAAGCTGCACGGTGCCTCGACCACCACGTTCCGTCACAGAGGTGGCCACGGGCTCTGCCTGGAACCGGGGCATCAAATCACAATGTGGAAGCAGCCACGTGATGTCTACATAGTCATCGTGAATCCTGCCCTTTGCTTTTCTTTCTCCAGCTTCACTTTGCTGAGTGTTAGTGCAGCTGCTTTTTCTCATAGAGCTGTGAATTTGTCTGATGTAGCCTTTTGCTGTGTACTTTTAACTATCTTTCTACTCTTAAATTTTTGGTGTCATTTTGATTGGGTATTTCTCTCGCATTCTGATTTTAGTGTAAAAAACAGTTTTATTTGAAACCATGACATTCACTATTGTGACTTGTGTTTTTCTCCTTTATCATTGTTTTAAGTAGGGAATCCCAAAGATTATATTTCAGCATTGATTCA
Organism: Dasyprocta punctata; assembly: GCA_004363535.1. Classification (NCBI taxonomy): domain Eukaryota; kingdom Metazoa; phylum Chordata; class Mammalia; order Rodentia; family Dasyproctidae; genus Dasyprocta; species Dasyprocta punctata. The sequence continues at coordinate 29,538 of RJWM01003054.1, read as the reverse complement.
TTTATACTTAAAGGAAAAAGGTTAAAGAATACTTGGAGAAAAATGTAAGAAATTCACCATCCAAACACGAAGATAAAAGGGGGAAAAACAAGGGTTAAAAGTGAAAGTACAAACCAGAATGCCTGTCTTCGCATACCATGATTGTACTGGGGAGTTCTATATATTTTTTGTCTCCATTATTTAGAATGTACACTAAAGTACAAAAAAAAAAAAAACCACACACAATTTTCTGAGGATTTGCACATAAAAGGATGGCTGTCTTCTACCTTCACAAATGCGACACTTATGTAGATATAATTGTTGAATCATGATTTTCTCCAAAACTTTATGCAGTGGGTTTTATTTTCTTTTGCCATTTAATGTTAGAGAGGAACTTTTAATGCCTGCCTTGTTTTCGCTCTTTTAATGGGGAGCATTTGGTATTATTTCTTTTTGCAGTTGTTCAGTTTTTCCTCATCATTCTCATATGATAATCAGAAGTGTCATACTCTCTGACCTTTGCCAGAATTCAACTAGCTAAGAAAAAAACAATTTTTATTTTGCTTGGAACCAATCAACTGTGTAAAGAGTTTTCTTCTAGCATGTCTTAAATTATTGTTGCAAGCCTACCCAAATTCAAGAAAAGACACAGACTCCACTTCTCAGATGCGAGAAGTCTCAAGGAACATGCACCCAAATTTCAAAGCACCACCTCAACCTCATGCTGTTCCTTCTCCTTCCTGCACCCTTAGCGTGAGGCTTCCTCCTGTGAAGTGCTCTCAAATGGCAGGTGCCTCTCTTCTGCTGCCAGAGGCAGCTGGTGTGGACAGCTCTCTTTCCCAGCCCGTTTGCGGCCGGCTCCGGCTCAGGCTGCACCCTTCCAGTTACCACACTTTCGTTTCCCCCACATCAGGACCAGGAACCCCTGGGAGACCACAGTGTATCACTGACCCTCATCAAGCTGATCATAAATGACCCCCCACCCTCTCTGGCTTGGCTGGAGGTGGCCACCACTCTTTGTGTGACACAGTCTTCCCCTGTTAATGCCAAACTCATTTGACTTCGAGTTGACAAAGTCTTGTTCTTTTATGAGGTGACCCACAAAAGGCGTGAGGCAGTCACCTCTTCAGAACGGTCCACAAGATGTGTGGCTCTGTGATCTCATTTGGAAGCTATCTAGAGTGGCTTGCAAAGCTGGCATGTACTTACCAATGAGGAAGGAAGCAAGGAAGGATTGGGATGGGAGCCTGAAGGTTCTGAAAACAAGCTAGCTAAATCATCTTCCCAAAGGAAGCGGTCAGAGAACGTCCGCTGTTGGCAGGTGGAGGACGACGGTCCGAGGAGCGCGGGTGCAGGGGACCCTGCCGCACAGCAGGAAGCCTTCGGATTGACCCCTTTCAGGAAAGAGGGCTTGGACGTGAACCAGGGCAGGGAACGAGGTCAGTCCCCTCACTCTCAGCCCTGCGACACAACTTTAAGTTTTACCTTGTGCACAGATTTTCTGATTAAAAAATTAAGTGATGGGTATTTGGATATTAAAAATATAGCAGAACATTTCAGAACAAGGCACACTGTTCAAAAGATCCAATGAGACAAAAGGGTTATAATTTCACTTTATAATGGATCTGTCTTCTTGCTTGTTTCAGCTTTATTTTCTTTGTTTCACAGAACTGGGACAAAACCACGATAGAGTTAAGAGAAGGAACAGGAGCAGAGGTGAGGAGTGGATGGTCTCCCCTGAATCTGGCTGCCCTTTCTGTACCGCTTTATGTACCTTTGATTTTTCAGTCTTTCTGGAAAAATTAAGTTGGAGCTCCCTTCACCATTTCTTCATTTCGTTTTTCCCGTTGTGAAAAGGGCAAGAGCTTAATGTGCCACGAACGAAAGCTGCAGGCAGCTGGACACACACGGGCAGATGCTGGAGTCTCCGGACAGCTGGCCAGGTCCTCTGTGAGGCTTCCAGACTGCGCAGCCCGGGCAGCAGCTGGGAGCGGTGGGCGGGCGGGCGGGCGAGCGGGGACAGGCCAGGGACAGGCCGAAGGGTGCACCCTGCTTTCTTCTGGGTCGATGTTTTCCAAAGGAGAGGGACTACTTGAACATCAAAATGAGGTAGCCCCAGATTGATCTTTATCCTTAACCTGAAAATCCTTTTCTGCCCTTTGAAAATGAGTCTTTAAAAAAAAAAAAAGCAAAGAAATGATTAGAGGTTCATCCAAGCTGCTTGAGTGCAGGCCATTCGCTGGCAGCCTCAGTCACAGCCTCGCCAGGGAGCTTGTTAGAGGCCAGCACCCCAGGCTCCCGCGCCTGCTGCTCTCTGGCCGGGATCTGCATTTTAACAGGGTGCTTGGGGGCTCTGGATGTGCTGCCCAGTTGGAGAGGTGCTGCTGTTAGGCAAGAATGAGGGATTCAATGGGAAACAAAGTCAAGCTGGCGATTCTTGGCCTTAGGTTAGAGTACATCGGGGAGCTTAAAAGCACACAGATGTCCAGTGCCTCCATACTTCAAACAGTCTCTGGGGGTGCGGTCTCGGCCTAGGTGTGTTCCAAAGCACCCCAGGGGACCTCAGTGTGTGGCCACAGCAGGGAACACTGCTTAAGTGACACTCAGGGACAATGCTGTCCAGCCCCTGGAGCGCTGACGCCTCCTCCCTGCTTGGCAGTGTCAAGGAAACATACACCTCCCTGCCAGGAGTCCCCAGTCACACAGAGGGGGCTCCGCAAGACCCCTCCTCGAGTTATAGACAACCCCCTCTCCCCGGGCAGTTATTTTCCTGGACCCCAAGAGATGCTCCATAGAGTGTGAATCTTCAAATCTGCTGCCTGCCATCAAGGACAGTTAAGCTTAAGAAAATAATCACACAGAAAGCTCGGTCACCAGGACACCAGTCCACCCGACTTCTTAGTTCTATAACTGGGTGATGAAATAAAGTCAGCAAGTCAGTGTTGACAGAGGGTGTGCATGTTTGAAACAGTTTCGCGTGAGCGCCCGGCCACGGCTAATCTCCCCACACGCAGGCCTGGCGTCTGGATCCCGCCATGGGGCACCGTGTTAGACTTGGGGACAACAGCTCCGAGAATGACATTTCTGTGATTTTTATCCCGGAGCAGAGTGTTTTTCTTGGAATGGATTTCTGGGAGGGTTTGAGGACACAAATCTGGCTGTGGTTTTGGGCACTGAAGAGCAATTGGATGAATTCAGAGTGGCAGCTGTCCGGGCAGAGAGGACGCTCTCACCCCAAGCACGCGTGCCTGGCAAACGCCCCGGCCGCAGTCATCTCCGTGCGCCCCCAGGAGCCCTGTGGGCACAGCCTCACCTGGTACTGCTGCCCGGTGCACAGGATGAGGTGGTCGTACGGCACGGCTTTGTCCTTGGACACCACGACGTGCTTGGCCGCCCGGTCTATGCCCGTCATTCTGCCCACCACCACATTCACCCAGGAGCACAGTGACATCAGCGCATAATCTTTATCATTAAAACAGTGGCTGCAAAGAGAGAGGCTCCGTAAGTGACATTTGAGCAGCTGACAGTGGGCATTAATTAGACATCTGGTGCGCCGGTCCGAGTCCCCTAGTGGGCCGGGGCTGTGTGCTTGCTGTTGAGTTTGCCGGGACTGATACTGGGAGGGTTTTCGTTAGGAAACACTTAGTCACAAATTGACTTCTTCCCATTAAAGCTAAATTGTTCCACCTGGCTTAGGCCAGTGCGCAGGGTACGTGCGTGCATAACCCTAGTAATGGATGCGTGTGTGTGTGTGTGTGTGTGTGTGTGTGAGAGACCACTCACACTTTCACAGTGGTTGTAAATCCATTTTAGCTCTCTAATTGTCCTGCTGATGACAGGCTCAGGGGAACTCGGAAGCAGAAAGTGACATCGCTGAGGACCCCGACAGGCCTGAGTCATAGCACTAAAGTATCGAGGACTTTTCCTACTTGCTAGTTCTGCCCAAGAAATGTTCCCTTCTTAGAATTAAGGTATAGCTTTGGACCAGAACAACAGAACATGTTTTATTTAGTGATGATGTCAGTTAGGGGATTGTGTTCCCCAAAAGCACCATCCTGGGGCTCAGGCGATTTACAGGGGACTGACTGACGTTAGTGCTATGACGTCAGGGAACTGGTGTCCGGGTGGCTTCCACAGACTGAGCCCTGGGCTGTCATGTGACAGGAGTGGGCTTCTTGTGGTTTGGGGTTCAGCAAAAGGTTTTTGTGAAGGCTGTCTGCAAGGTTTTCTGGAAGGTTTGACCTTGTGTTGACGACCTTCTAAGGATGCTGGCTGCAGATCGAGAGCCTAAGGTGACGAGACATGGAGGGCTTCATTCACCTGCGGCTGCACGATCATTCTGAGAGTTTGTGACCTGACCCTGGGACCCCGCGCCCCCCAGGCCCCTCACCTCTCCATGCGGGACAATCGGCTGGCCCTGCTGGCCCAGACCATTGAAACCAACGGACTGGAGAACACAGGACATGCTGTTTTACCAAGTGGCATGCACATGGGAAGGGTATTATTCTAAGTAATATTAATGATACATAATCCTGTTTACTCTCTCTGCAGGCAAACAAGAGTATGAAGTGGTAATGGCAGGACATTTTCTCTTTTTGATCACGCAGGAGTCTGGTCTCACCACACAAAGAGAACTCTAGTAATGGATGCACATTAGACCCTGTTACGGGGCTGTGAAAGACTGGACCTCTGGGCTTTGTATCCTTCCGTGAAACAACACTTAAAAACAAGAAAATTTCTTCTTAATACAAAAAAAGAAAGAAAGAAAGAAAATCAGGGGCCGGCCTGCCATGGGGAAATAATGGATAGGGAGATGAAATTCTGTTTTTAAAAGCCATTTTGATAGCTTTACAGGAACACGGGAAACTTCACTGATTCCAGACATTCACAGGAGACTCACAAAGGGGCCTTCGTATTTGCTATACGGTCCCTATTGTAAGCCATCCAAGACGAGCAAAAATTAAATATAGTTTGCTCTCTGGAATCAGTCTTATGGGGATTTGCCCGAAGACAAAAGCCATCAGGGGAAATTCATAGAAGGCTAAGACAGTGCTAGTGTTAATGACAGTGGGACAGCAGGGAGGGTAATGTCAGCACGCACATTTCAGAGTTAAAATCTGCAGCTCGGTCCAGCGGGAGCTGGGGTTTGGGAACGATGATTTTTAGGAATCTTTACCCAGACAGGACAGGAAGAGTTAGCATGGGCTGATGTTTTTATAGTCTGTCACTACACTGAATGGCATTTCTCAGTTTAAAATGTCACTGTGACAGGCATGGTGGCACATGTCTGTAATCCCAGCACTCAGGAGGCTGAGGCACGAGGATAGTTGCAAGTTTGAGACCAGCTTGGGCTACAAAGTGAGCTCAAGGTCAGCCTGAACTGCACAGTGAAACCCATTTCAAAAAGACAAATGAATAAATACATAAATAAATAAATAAGATTTTAAAAAGTCATTGTGTGAGTGATTGCTGTCTGTTCTGGATGGGACTACTCACCTGGACCCTCTCTAATTCCCCCTCATCATATGTGTGAAATGATCTATTCAAGGCTGTAAGTGATATTTTTCCAAAGTTATTTCCTAAGCAAAGTTAGCAAGCATTAAGAGTCTAACATCAGCGACTGCTTCACAGCTTGGTGATGAGAGACATATATCCACCAGGGATTTCCGGAAAAGGAGGAAGCAAAGGAGGCCCCTTATACATCAGTGCGCCTTCATTTTCCCCAAGCAAGCTTGATCCTGACTCAAAACTGATGCAAAGGGAGTCAAGGACGTAGCTCAGTGGTGGAGTGCCAGCTTGGAAGGGGGCTTGGGGTCCCATCCCCAGAACTGTGGGGGAAACACAAGAAAAGTTGTCCTTTGCTAAATTCTGGTGCTGGCTATGAGAGAAGTACAAATTAAAACAACCCTGAGAGTCCACCTTACCCCAGGAGGAATGGCCATCACCAAGAAATCCAGTAATAACAAATGCTGGTGAGGCTGTGGGGAAAAAGGAGTACTTCTACATTGTTGGTGGGAGTGTAAGCTAGTAAAACCACTATGGACATCAGTGTAGAGATTCCTCAATAAATGAAAAATAAGAATTTCATTTGACCCAACTATTCCCCATCTAAGTACCTGCCTGAAAGAGTTAAAGACATTGCAACACCACAATCCATGCACACTCATGTTTATAGCGGCACAGATCATAGTAACTCAATCTTGGAAGCAGCCTATATGTCTATTAACAGATGAACAGACAGAGGAAATATTCACTCACAGTGGGGTACCACTTAGTCATAAAGGACAAACTTGAGTCATCTGTAGGGACATGGCTGCTCCTTGAGACCATAATGCTAAGTGAAATAAGTCAGATACACACGACACATTGTAGGGTCCGGGGTTGCAGCTCAGTGGCACAGTGCCTGCCTGGCAAGCACAAGATCCTGGGTTCGAGTCCCAGTACCACTCCCCTACACAAAATATCATATGGTTTCTGTTATATGAGAAACCCAAATTATAAATGAAGAACAAAAGGAAAGATAGATAGCAGGAAGCAGGGAGAAGATAGATCTTCCTCAAATGGGAAGGGGTCAAGAGAAGGAGGGAGGAGAAGGGAGGGAAGAGCGGATGAAACAGGAATGAAGGTGTGTTACGTACACGCACCAACTCAACACGAGGACATGCAGACAGACAAGGAGAGGAGAGGGAAAGAACAGAAACGCGGGCTGCAGTGGCCTTGAGACAGGGGCTCGCTCAAGGCTGCCGGCCCCAGCCCAGGGCTCAGGAGACTCGGCCGGAAGCCCCGGTGCAGGGTTCAAAGCCAGCTAAATGGAGACGGCCCACTCACGGAGGCAGAACCCTTTAGAACTGGAAAGGCCCCAAGACGTCTTCAAGAGGTTCATTGTGAGGCCTTTAGAAGAACCATCACAATTAACTCTTAATTTCTCAGGGCGGAGGGGTCGGTTAATTAGTGGCCTCCTAATGCTTCCTGCATCTCCTGCCTCCCGCAGTTCTTTCCAGTCTCCATCCTCAGCACCTCCACCAGAGGTGTGCTGGCCGGACAAAAACGAACCAGAATACTGATTAAGGACAAATTTGAAATTAGTCTTTAGAATGAGGAATTTCAATTATTAATTACATGCACGGATGTCATTTGCACTTGCTAGTTCTGAGCTGCAGGGCCAGTGATCATTTCCTTTACTGGGGTGCAGGGCCATGTCCTGGTCACGGGGCAGCCTGTAGTGTCTGAGAATTATGTAATGCGAGGTGACCATGCAAGGGCCCTGGCTGGGGCTGGGGAGAGAGGGCTTCTGCAGGCTTGGTGGAGGGAACTGTCACACAGTCCTGTTATTTTCTGAGCGTCTGCTATGGGTCCAGCCCCTGTCCCTAGAGTTGGGGACACAGCAGTGAGCAGGTGGCAAACATCCCTAAACTTGTCAGTTTACAGGTGAAAAGATTCAGAAATAAAGAACAGAAGTAGTTTTACAGGGCGAGTTTATAACGTGTAGGAGGATTTCAAGACCAAGAGAAAACCAGCGCAGAGTACGGGAACTGGGGTGCTTTGGAGCGCTGGCTGCAGAGAGAAGGGCAGTCCCGGGGCCCTCGCAGGAAAGGTGACGTAGAAGAGCAAACAGCAGGGGCCAAGGGGGGACCTGCCCCTTGTATCTGAGGGACGTGAAGGTTGTTGATGTGACTAAGGTGGAGAAAAAAGAGCAAAAATAATAAAAGGGGATGTCAGAGAGGTAAGTGGGTTGGAGGAAATTTTAGCTTGGAACATTCTAGAACTTACTGGGACTATGAAACTGTTCTGTAGCTGTAGTGGTCTGGTAGCCACTGGCCACATGTGGCTATCCGAGCATCGGAAATGTGGCTAACATGATTGAGGAGCTGAATTTTGCATCTCACTGAACTGTAAAGAATTTAAATCTAAGTAACCCCCTGTAACTCGTGGCTACTGTATTGGTCAGTGCTGTCCTGGGCCAGAAGGAGTTGGCCTGGTTTGAATCATGTTTTTGCAGGCTGCTCTGGCGACCGTGTTGAGAATGCAGAGAGGCAGGGACAGGAGCATGGACATCTGGTGACCCCGGCAGGCTCTCGATCTGCTTGTGCAACAGCACACCACACCGAGGCCTGTGCAGGCGTCTCTCCCGTGCCGCACCCCGCGTGAGGACAGACAGAAACTCTCGCCCAGCTGGAGGCTAAATTCCCCTTAAGACACCTCCGAAATCAGCCTCAGTCTTCTGGGATCTTGTCATTCAGAAAGAGAAAGTGAGGGGAGGAGCGCTCATGTGTGGGTCCTTTACTCTTGGCCAGAGCTTCTGATAATTTTAACAAAAACTCCTCCAGCAAGCCTGGCTTATCTTACAGCTCTCACAGTCCGTCCAAGTCACCAAAGCTCAGAGCAGCGAGGTCCTGTGCCCCGCAGCCATGGGGCAGGGACAGGAGCCGACTCTGCACCCCGGCTCAAGTCCACGTCCTTCTTACCGCACATCATGTGTGATGAGACCCTTCCAGAACAACCCCAAATCTACAGTCTGAAGAAGGACCCCCTGAGGATGAGCCCGGCTCTGCTGCCAAGGAAGCTAAGGTTTTTCTCACGGTTGGAAGGCAAAGCAAGTCCTTTCCAGAGCCAAGAGGGTCACCTCGACACAGAATCTGAAATGAACCCCACTCTCTCTATCCAGCAGAAACAATTTCCCTTCCCTTCATTGAAAAATCTAGGAGATTGTGTCTGGAGGCTGGGGGCCTAGGATTCCTGTACCCACGTTGTGCTGCTATCAGACACTAAAATCAATAGACGCTGTGTGCTGATGGCACGGTACTTCTAGCACGGATGTTGTCAAATAGTTCAACTGGGATGAAAAGAGGAAGGTTCCTAGAACTGGTGTGGAGGGACTCTGCCTCGTCAGCCCCAGGGACTGGTAGCGGGTGAGTGTGAGACCCAAGCCCCAAAGGAGCGTCCTGTCAGACACAAACGCAGTCAGCAAGCTCTGCTCCTGCGGCGGCCTGGGCACCCAAGCGTGGGGTGACTGAGTGCATCGGCGCCAGCCCAGTGGTGGGGCAGAGTGGCTGTGGGCCTCCGGGAGGCACGCGGTGGGGGCCCAAGGCTGCCCCACTGGGCCAACAGGTTACATCTGCATTTTCCAAGTACAGCTCACCCCCTGGAAAAAGATTCCCTTGTGCTCCCCTTTCCAATCTGAAATCTATTATTTAGAATCAAAAAGACTGCACACGAATTAGGACATTCAGGCCTTGGAATGAAAAAGCAAATAGAATTCGTACTCGCTTGCCAAAAACTTCCTTTGTTCACCGCCCAGAAGTCTCTTTCCCGGGAGTCCATGTGTTGAAATCAGGGTGATATTATTAAATTTCAGGTGAGAGCTAAGGAAAAAGAAAAAAAGGAAAAGAACAAAGAGAGGTTAAACTCAATTCAGTAAAAGTTCATTATAATTCTAATTAACTTTATTTTATGTGTCATCTAACTGTTGGATTTTTCTTTGAAGCTAGCAACTCTTTTCACACAAGCCTTCAAATAGAACCATTTAATGGAAAAAAAAAAAAAAAAGATGGCATTGGAGATGCTAACTGCAGAAAATTCCAAAGGCTACTCATAGTATAATGGCAAACACTGTTTAATTTTTTTTAAGTTTGCTTCTCAAAGTAAAACTCACAAATTAGGAGGAGAAAAGTCAGTGTAGTATAAATCAATACAAAGTTTGAAGCCAAAGGACTTTCAAGAAATGGAGTCATGACCATCACAGCTGCCCCAGGTCTGTGTGTGCCCTGCCCACTGAGTCCCCCACCCCCGGCATGAGGTCCGCAGTGTGACTGGCCGCCTCTCACGAAATGTGGGTGAAAGACGACGGGTGGTTAAATCCACAGAAGCGTATTGCAGTGAAAGGCGCACTGCCACGAATCTCCCCCAAAGCCTCCCCCAGCCCCCTCTGTACCTTGCATCAGCTCTGGAGTCCTCTTTCCTGAATGTTTTTGGTTGCACTGTCCTGGCTGCCTCAATGTCCTGAATTCATTCAAAACATTTCCCTTTCAGGGTCATTTCGACTTTGGGGCGGAGCCAGGAGTCACACCGTGCCAGATCTGGTGACTAAGGTGGATGAGGACACAGCGTCATGTTTTTAGCAGCCTGCCTCTACTGGATGGCAGCTGCATTCACTGGATTTTTGATCACACTCATCGGAGAGGACTCCCAGAACTGCTTCGGAAAGTGGTGAGAGCAATGGGGTAAACGTCTCGAGGGAGTATTCGGCGGGGGGGAGGGGGGGACACAGACAATGAGAATCTGACTTTTATGGTGATAACAGTTTTTAAAAACTTGAAACATTCACTGTACCTTTTGATGACCTCTTGTATCAGGTGAAACTGAGGCGCAATGACCTGCCAGGCCGACAGTCTAGGTCGCCCGGCCCTCACCCCACCGCCACCTATTCTGTGGTCATTCGAACTCTGAGGGCCCTGGGTCCCAGGGCTCCCTGCGGATTCCAAGGCCCCCGGGTGCTCCAGCCCCGAACACAGTGGTGCCGAGTGCGTGTCCCCTGGACGGTTCCCCTCTCTGCATTCCCTGTAACTCCAGTGCGATGCCAAGTCTGTCTCAGAGTTATCTGTGCTGCAGGGAACAAGGACACGGAACAGTCTGCTCACACTGGGTACCGTCGTAATTCTCCCTCCGCAGGTTTCCTGCCCGAGGTTGGTGGAATCCATGCTTTGAGAGCCGGCCAGGTCTGCCCTCTCTGGACACAGATGGCCACAGAGCTCCGGAGACCACCCCCACCCCAAGGCCAGCCTCAGTGCCGTCACCTCCAGACACGCGGTTATCCCCAGTATCCAAGCATCAGCGGGGGAAACCCTCAAGGACATCTCTTAAGAGTAAAACCCGCCTAACATTGGCATTGATCTCCAAGACAGTTTGTGTGGGGTGGGATGCAGGTTACCTGTATTTCATGTGTAAGAAAATCAGCGTTGGGAATGGTAAGGCTTTTTTTGCAGCAGAGAGGGGGAATTGGCAGCACTAGGGATTGGATTGAACCCAGGGTCTTTGCACTGAGCTCAATCTCCAGCCCGCTGAAATAATTATTTTGCTTTGAGACAGGGTCTTGCAAAATTGCCAAGTTGTCCAGACTGGGTGTGTCAGTTACTTTTCTCTGGATGCTGAGATAAAATACCTGACACCCAAAGTTAAAGGTGGAAAGGTTTATTTAGCTTACAGTTTGTGGAGGTTTCAGTCTGTGCTCAGCTGCCTCCAAGGCAGGGCGGCGTGGCTGAGGGGCCTCTGTTCATGGCGGCAGAAGACAGTAAAAGCAACAAGGGCAAAAGGGAGGCACAGGAGAGCAAGCCTCTTTCCCTCCCTTATACTGCATGCAGGCTCCCCACAACAGGGCGGGTGTAGCACTCACACCCATAATCCCAGCATTGGACCATGAATCAACCACAAACTCTAGAAGCCCACCTCCTTGACTGCATAAGGCTTTGGGGGGACATCCAGACACAAACAATAACACTGGGCTAGAATTTAGAATCCTCTTGCCTCAGCCTCCCAGAGTAATGGCATTATAGGCCAAAACCAGCACACTGGCTAGAAATGGTAATTTGTTCAAGGTCACAAAGTTCATAAACAGCAGGGCCAGAAAAGAAATTCATGCCTTCCAGCTTGGTCCAAGCAGCACCCTCGCCACACCCCCAGCCTCTCTTCTAAACCCAGCACACAAAGCGCAGGCTCCTGAGGACTCACTCTGTGTTGCCCCTCGGGGTTTAAAATACTTCTGCTTACAGGCAACAGCATTTTACGGGTGAGAGGATGTTTTCAGGGGATCGTGGTTGGTGAGAAAGATTTTTTCCCTTAAAATCTCTCCTTAGTTCACACATCCCCTTTCAATCAACCAAATGCCAGAAAAGGAGCTTCCCCGAGCCGGAGGAGAACACCTGCCTCCTCTCCCAGGAGGAGCTGGAAGCCTTCCAAATGTGGAAATGCTATCAATTTACTGACAATCTGTTAAGTAGCACTAAAAACAGGCGACTTTCGGTGATGGCTCGGGCGGGCAGTGCAATAAACCCTACTGCACATGACCTTTAAAAATAGCTAAATATTATGAGAGGTTTTGCTCTAAAAGTCTCCAAGGATGGGTGTCATTTAAGAATGAATATTCTTATTGGATACAAACAAACCAAGCACATCTTATCTGCTAATAAGAAGAATAGAAATTCTGGATATCTTCAAACAGCAGAAAGGTCACGATTAACCCCAGATACGTGTGACTCCAGCCTCAAGTGCTTGAGCGCCTGCGACAGGCTTTGGATTTATCACCATCTAACGGGAAGCATGAATATGTTTATCTGCAGGGGCCCTTAAAACTTCTGGTTTTGGATCCCACATGATCAAAACGTGGTTTATGTTGCACTAACAGTAGCTCCACTCTGGCCCTTGTTACATTTCCATGTGAATAGAGGGCTGAACGATCATGTGGCTATCGCTCTTACTACAGAAAGCAATTCATTCTGTATGGAATAATCTGAATTATCTAATGACATGGACCAAATGACTCATAAATTGCTAAATTATCACACCGAATTTTCCTGAATTATGCTACTTAACAATTAGAAAATTTCCCTAAAGACAGAGTAGGATTTTTTAAAAACATCCTCTGTAATGAGAGAGATTTTTTTGTGTTTGTTTTGTTTTGTTTTGTTTCTTTGAGCGGGGAGGCATTTGCTGAAGTTTCACCTACGAGAGACCCAGCCTCCAGCTCCTTCCCCAGCCCTGGTCAGGCCCTCGAGCATGCCTGGTCTGGTCCTTTACCCGCGCTCGGCTTCCTACCGCAGCCTTTCTTGTCCTCCAGCCCTCGCCCTCGCTCCTCGGTCAGAGCATCCCTGCATCAGGAGGGAAGCACACAGCGGCTTCTGGCAGCCCACCCTTCCTGTCCCCATCCTCAGAGCACCCTTCCACAGCCTACTTCCCCGTCCCCGACACGCCACTTCCCCCCACGGTGTCGCCTAATAAACCAGTCTAGTGCTGGCTCGGTGAGCCGGGGTGAGGTGCTCCAGGTCCACAGGCGCCCCGCCCATCACATCCATGCGGGCAGGAGGAGGACTGAGAGTGTCCAAGGGAGTTCCTGAGGCCACTGACACCGAGTAGAGTTTATTCAAGCAAAGAAAAACAAAGCAGAAATGATGATTTGCCAACTGGGCAGCACCCAGAAGCAGAGCCGGTTCTGAGCAGAACACCGGAAGTGAGACTGGAAACCGCGAGGTCCATCAGCCGGTCGGGTTGTTATGGCTTAATCACCAGGCCACACACTGGGCCCAGACTCCCGCTCAGCAGGGTCTAGGTCCAGGGCAGGGGGCCTGTCCGTCTCACAGGAGAAAGGCTCTCCCGGGAGCCTTCCGGAAGCCCCCAGGACATGTCCCGAGTGCCGGCAGAGGCAGCCCCGGCCCAGGCGGGGCAGCGAAGGCAGAGGCCACTGCTGACCCCGAGCCGTGGGGGTGGGGTGGAGGGAACGGGAGGCCAGGCTGTGGCCACAGCACCCTCCCCAGGCGCTGGGTCTCCAGGACACACTGTGTGCTGCCTGCCACACTGGCTGCCAGTTTTCAGTTCTCTTTCAACAAGCTCTGCCTCCCTGTCCAGCTCTCCGCCACCAAGCGCCCTAGGTGATGTGCCCATGGCCCTGGCGATGTCACCTGTAACCTGTGCGATAGGTTCTTCGGAGGTACACATCCAATTCCCAAGGGCGCTAGCTCATCCCAAGCCCAGCACTCAGCCGCAGTCCTCCCGTTTCTGCTGATGCCACAGCAAAGGAGCCACTCTTCCAGCTAGGATTTGGAAGCCCATCTTGGGCTCCACCTTCCTTCAGCTTGTCTAGATCCCTCTCCCTCTCTTGGCATTGGAGATTGAACCCAGAGCCTTTGCACTGAGACAGGTTCTCACTAAGTTGGTAAATTCCCCAGGCTGGGCTTGAACTTGTGATGCTGCTGCCTCAGCCTCCCCAGGGTGCTGGGATTACAGGCATGTGCCACCACATCGAGCTGCTGCTGTCCTTGCCTCTGCCTAGAGGAGTAGCCTCAGGTTTAGTGTCCCTGCTCCAGTTTTCTCTCTGCTTCTCTTCCACACAGCTACAGGAAACTTCTTTTTAAATGAAATAAAATTCTCATTTTTGCTTACTACCTTGGTAAGGATTGTGGGTTCAAGAGTCAAGCTTCCTTGGTTACACTCCCAGTTCAAGTGCTTTCTAGGTTTTGGCCTTGGGCAAATTATTTAACCTTGTTGTGGATCAGTTTATTCACCTATAAAATGGGAATAGTGGGACCTGATGCCTTATAGGGCATGTTGGGAAAATGACACTAACTGGTGTCTGAAGTGTTCAGAACACTGTACAATGTATTTTCAGTGGGCGTTCGCTACTTTGTTAGCAAAATACTAAGCCAAAATCGCGACCTCAGTATGTAAGGTCCTAGGGTTAGGCCTAACCTAACCTCCAGCCTGCTTTGTAATGCCACTTCCCAGGCCTCCATGTGAAAATACCCACAGCACTTTCGCTTTTCTCCAACCTCGTATTTGTGCTGTGACAGTTCTCTTTGCAATCTGGCTTAGCAATGTCCTTGTAACTTCCTTAATCTACCCGAGTTTACTGGTTCAAGACCATGACGTTCTAACAGATCCTAGCTCTCCTGAGGGTGAACAACTGCACAGAGAGGCCAGGCTCCAGACTTCACATGTGATCACCTGTGAAGACTGCCAGAGTTTCGGCAGATAGAACAGGGGTCACGGGATACGTGGTGGCTTCGAGCAGATCGCAGGTGAAGGCGTGAGCTCGGGGTCTAAGGGTGCTGGCTTCACGCACAGGAACAACACCACATGCCATCTCCAGCCCTCTGCGCCGAAGTCACAGGTCGCCAGATTGTGGGGGAAAAAAAAGTTTCAGTGCAGCATCCTGGCCACGGAGACATTAAACACGCACACCTGCAAGCCCGGCAAATGGTTCCAGTGGGATTTCACGTTGCTGTGGAGACGGAGGGAGGAACCGCTCCGAGACACTGGCAAAGCAGGGAGGATTACAGTATCCAGGGAAATGAGTAAAAGGTATTGCGTTTCGTGTCACGTCGCAGGAGGACGGCTACAAAACTAGGTCTAAACATCCTTATTCTCCAAATAAAAAGGGTTGCACTGCCAAATTATTGTGAACATGAAAAAGAAACGAAAAACTTCTCATATTCCTGAACCTGTCCATGCACAAAACGGTTGCTCATTATTATTATTATTATTATTATTATTATTATTTTTCACTTCTGTTAGCCTTTCCTTGTTTCTTTCTTTTGGCATAGCAAAGGCAACCACATCATGTAATTTAATTAACTGCTTTCGTTAATACTTGTACTTGAACAGATAATGTAGGGAAAAAGATCATTTCCTCAATTAATTTAAATGTCTCATTTTAATTTACTAAAACCTGTGCTTTCTAAATTGTTCCAAAAACAGCGGTGAAAATATTTGCCAAAGACAGAAAATCCCAGCTCAAGGTAGATATCTGAACCGACTGGGTGTTTTGTTGGTGAAAGAGTAACTCAGATTTAATTTCATCTTAGAAGTGTAAGATAATATCACTCAGTGAGACGACAGTCAATGCTGTAGGTAGGGGTTAAAAGTCAGGAGTTAGGTGAACTTTCACTGTTAAAAGACAATATGGGGCAAAACAAATCAGAAGCAAATATTTATTGAAAGTATAAAACAGATTGGCAATCTACCAGTTTTTCCCTGAAAAAAACTTTTTCACTTCCTTCAGCTGTACATTTTTTTCTTCTTAGATTACAGAGGAGACATTTTGACACATCTTGAGCTAACTATTTCATTTCTGGGCTGCCAGGAAAGATAACAGGGTGGCTGCAGCCACAGCCACCAAGCTGTCAGCAGCGTCATGCTGTGGCCTCGAGGGGGAGACCACTGAGGTCCAAAGAGCAAGGGTGGGTGGAGGAAGGCAGCTCATCCTGGAGAGGGTAGAGGGTCCCGGGGAGCCACTCTCCCTGACCCCACTTCTCTGTGAGGTGCCTGGCTCCACCCTGGGGTGGGGTTGGGGTTGTGAGAGCTCCCTGCCCCCATCAGTCCCTGAAGGAACCAGGGTGGGACCCGGATGAGAGGGTCAAAGAGCAGGTCTCTGAAACCCACTCAGAGGAGGCCAAGCTGTGTGCTAGGTGAGGGTAGAGGAGCTGCAGCTGACCCCAGTGTAGGCGGGGCGGCTCTAAGGAGTTCTCTGGACCGGGCAGGAGCAGGCATGGTGGCCGGGGCCAGGGGCAGGGGGGGATTTGGGGGCCCAGGATCTCAAATGACAGCTTGTGGATCCATAAGCAAAATCAACACTTCAATCCTTACTGAAAAAAAAAGGGGGCGTTGTGGCTGAAATATCAGTTGAAAGAATGGGAATACAATTTGGGAGTTCTGGCAAAGCAGATTAAAACGAATTTGAATTTTTCTATATGACTTAGGGGAAATTATTGATGTTGTTTTAATGCATATATGACGTAAAGACATACTTTTATACTCTGAGCATATGCTTATTAAGCATATCCAAGATATAAATACGTGGATGGCAGCTATAAAAGACAAGACAGAACGCCTTTTTTGTACACAAGAAATGGCAAACAACACACAGACCAATCAGTTCCCAAGTCTGAAAAACAAAGAATTATGGGAATTCAAAACTAAATGATGTCATTTCTGGAAGGAAAGGATAAAAGAGGGGTTTATGTTTTAGGCAAATAATGGCTATTAGGAAAGCTTGATTAGCACCATATGGGCAGGCTCCTCTGTTTGGCAGATATCTGTCTTGGGCCTTCATTCTCACTGGTGATAATTTAAGCATGGAGATTTCCGAAATAGTTTCCACAGGGTCCAGTATAATATGTAAATACTGGGAATGTGGGATAATGACTTCAGCTGTATCACGTCAATGATATCTTAATAATTAGGCCTGATAAATCTCAACATAATGCTGCGACTCAGATGCTATATGATTTGTTGAGAATTAGAAAATGTGGTTTGGAAAACAAGCCCATAAAGTTTACTTATGATGAACAATTTAGGGGGAGGAAATAGTTTCTTTCTAGATAAGACCACCAATTTTGAGGAAATGCTTACATAATGCTTCCTAAACCCAGCTGCATAGGAGAATTACTTAGGCAGTTGGCAACACACACACACACACACACACACACACACACACACACATGTTCCTAGAATCTACCCCAGCCCTCCTGAATTGGAACACCAGGAGTATGGACCCCAAAAATGTGTTGGTACCACCATGCCCATATCGACCTCCATGGCCGACATGCACAGAACTGCAGATGGAAATTTCATGTTCTGTTGCTTACAGAAAGATCACTTGGGGTTGAGGGTGTAACTCAGAGGCACAGTGGCTGCCTGGTCCTGAGCAGGAGTCCCGGTTCCAAAAAAAAGAAAGATCACTCTACATTTGTGCTAAACCCTGGGAAGGTGATTCATCACGATATGTGCTCCAAATAGAAAGGGAAATCCAAAGTGATTATTGTTTTGGTTACTTTTCTCTTATTGCTGAGACAAAATACCCAATGCCCAAAATGAAGGAAGGAAAGGTTTATTTAGCTCACAGTCTGTGGAGGTTTCAGTCCACAATCAGCTGGCTCCAAAGCAGGGCAGCATGGCACAGGGGCAGCTGTTCATGGCAGTGGCAGCTACCAAAGGCAACAAGAGCAAAAAGGGCAAAAGGGGCAAGCCCCCTCCTTCACTCCCTTATATTGTGTGCCTGGGCCGGTGCAGCACTCACACTGCCAAACCCAGCGCTAGACAATGAACCAATCACAAATGCTAGACTCAGTCACTGTCAAAAGGCCTGCCACCCAGGACCACATGAGGCTTTCGGGGGACATTTAAACATAAACCATAACAGTTATTTATTTTTATTTTAAAACAAAAAAGGAATAAAAGTGGTTTTTAATGAAGCCCAAACACCTTACTCTGTTGGTAATGCTGGATTATATCTTTGAAAGGAATCATCTTTAAAGGACTCATTATAGCTAAGCCTGGTTTCCAGAGTCATGGGCCCAAGGGTGGGCTGGCCTGCTTTGGTCTCACACAGGGCTCATAGAACTCCCACCCTCCTGAGAGGAGTTCACAAATGTCCCCCACAGGCCCATGTGCTCAAAGACTGCTTGTCAGCTTGTGATGCTATTGGGAGGTGGGGAAGGAAGGAAGGAGAGGGTGGCCATTAGAAACATGCCTTGGTGGCCCATGATCCAATGATGGTCAGCTGGAGCCCTTGGAAAGATACAGTGGGGTCTTTATGGACACTGCGATCCGTGAACCACAAGGGAGCTGGACATTCCTCAATGAGGGTCGAAAGCCAGCCAGAAGTGCACCACTCCCATCTGCCCTGGAGCCTAGCGGTTTTGTGAAACAGAAATATCCCAGAGTGTTGGGCCATTTGCGTGGTCCTCCAGACGTTAAGGAGAGGCAGTGGCTACTTTAACCAAACTCCAAATGTTATGATTTATATCTAGATGTTCCCTGAAAGCCTCCTGTGATAACAGGCAGAGCTCTGGAGAGGTTACTGGATGGTGGGGGTGCTATAGCTCACCTCCTGTTAGGAGACAGGGCCTGTCTGGAAGAGGTGTGTCGGGGGAGTGTGACCCGGAAGGATTTAGCTCCCTTCCTGGCACCTCCCTTGACGCTCTGCTTCCTGTCCAACACACGGTGAGCGGCTCTCCTCCGTAAGGCCCCTCTGCCAAGCTGTCCTGCCTTGGAGCCAGCTGACAATGGAAGGACTAACACTGTTGAAACATAAGCTAAAATAAACTTCCTTTAAGTTGCAGGTGTTGAGTATCATGAATCAGCAATAAGAAACTGGCTAAGACACCAAGGCAATGTTTCACAAAGAGTCAGATGCAGCCACTGGCAGGAAACACCTCTGGCTCACCCCTGGTCTTCAGGGGAGACAGCACCTTCCACATGGAGAAGGCGCCATCTCCCTAGTGCCTGCCCCTGTGACACTGCGCTCAGCTCAGCTGCCGCTGGACACCAGTTGGGCAAATCTCATTAGCAGGAGAGGGCAGCTAGTCAGCAGCAGGGCCAGGCATTTCAATGGACGCCGCTGCACAGGGAGGGACTCTGGGTGCCGTCCCTACCGCACCAGGCACAAGGCTGGGGTTCCTGGGTGCTGGGCAGCTTCCCTGGAGGGTTCTGACTCCCCTGCCTGTGGGCTCAGGAGTGCTTGGGTCAGCATGACCTTCAGACCCCCTGAGGGTATACAAACCCCAGCCTGAGCCCCAGCACCAGGTTCAGGTGCGGGCAGGGCCTGAGACTCTCAAACAGCTTCAGGTAATGCCGAAGGGGCTGCTTTGCCGACTAGTTTGAAAATTACTGCTCTAACCTTGGCTCTGTCCCGACGTAGAAATAAATTGCTGTGCTTGCCTCCATCTTTCCTCCAGCGAAGGTTTTTGGTGGTGAAGGGCAACTGCGGTCTCCTTAGAGCCACAAAATCCCCTCAAAAACCGCTCAACACAGCAGGGAGGAGGCTGAACCTGACCGAGCCCCTGCTTCTCCTTTGTTGATGCCATGTGCTCTGTAAAAGGCCACGGTTAAGACTCTTGACAAAAAAGAAGAGAACAAATTAATACAACGGGAATAGGGAGGACACCCTGGCCGGTGCTGGGGCCACCTGCGCCACCTGGGCGCCCACACTGAAGCCTCTCTCTGCCATGGGACGTCTGGACTACAGGGGGGTCCACATTTTGGAAGAAAAACCAGGTGACCATGACCACCAGGGCAGGACTGGGGAACAGTCAGCTTCCTTACCCCACGGAGGGACAGGACGAGCCTCGGGCACCTGCAGCAGTGACCCTGTGACAGACGCATGTCTTGGGGCTCTGCTAGCTCCCTCGCTGCCCACCCCACTGCCCTGCTCTCTTGGTGCTCCCTGGCTTGGCTCCAGCGTGGGCCCCTGCTCCTGAATTCTTTGCTTTTGCTTGGTCTGAAGGAATGGAAACCAAGACAGGTGGTGGTGTCATCGTTTGAAAATGACTGACAGCCGGTAGTGAAGACTAGGTGGGCGGGGACACAACTCAGTCTGGCTGCTCTGTGCTTCATGTGATCCCAAGAGCTCACTTTCTGCCCCACATTCTGAATGCCACAGAATCGCCAAGAGCCCACACAAAATAACAAGTCAGCTGTTCCCCTCAGAAAAGTTTTACCATGGCCCCAGCCAGATTGCTAAGAAAAGTTACCCCAAAAGGAGTAGGAGTGGATAATTTCAGTAAATGCGGAGGCTGTAACATTAATTTCACTTAAGTATCGGAGTGGGATTGGGACGCCCGCTGTGATTTAGTGACCCTGTGCAGCCTTCAGGTCCTCACTGATGTCAAGTCACGCTGTGGGGAGCGGGGAGCCCGAGCCACAGAGCAGCCTTGGCATGGTCCCACCAGGACAGCAAGCCTCGACCTGCCGGTCTCTGTCTCCAGCTGCTGCCTGCTCCCCGGACTGCAGAAGGCGGCCAGGCAGGTGCCACTGTCCTCGTCCTCACCCTGCTTCTGCCTGCTGCAAACAGGGGCACCAAAGGGGACACGTGCCCTTCAGTTCCTGTGGCAGAGACCCACAGGATGGGACAGTCGCAAACGCCATCCTGTTCCTGGGGCTTCGTCACTGAGATCAGCAAGCAAGCACTATTTAATTAGTCACCTAATTAGTGGCAGGCCACACCGAAGGTTTCAGATGTTCCCAGACAAATGTAAAGATAAAAAGCCTAATTAAGCTGCTGGCACCAGGCTGCTGCCGCCAGCACGGGCAGCTCTGCCGGAAATTGTGTGGAGCTGTGAGGCCAATCACAGTGGCTCTGATCCCAGGTCACAGTCGCAGCTCCGGAGACAACGCCGGCCCACGAAGCCTCCCGCCCCGGCCTGCTCAGCCACGGGAGGTGCGAGTCTAGGCCTAGACCAGAGACTTCCTCCTTCGCTGGGATTATTTTTAGAGCAAACTTTGCCCAGTGGTGGACAGCAATGCATAGTGCCCCTGTGGACACAGGTGTCTATCTCTCCAGTCACCAGGGAGCCATGGGGCAGCGCGGGGCCGTGCACAGTCACTGTGGCCCCGTGAGTCATCTGCCCACCTTCCCAGGGCCATTTAGTGCTTGCTCTTCGGGAGTCTTTTTGCTGCAGGATGAGAGAGGACTTAGAAATAGTGGGCCAGGAGTCAGTGACCTATGCCCTGGAGAAGACTGAGCCAGGATCTGTCCCACTCAGGGGTTCACGCCAGGAGATGATGAAGAAGTCGTTCTTCCGCACAGATGTCTGTCTGTCCAGGAGTCTGGCTGCATTCAGTGAGCTTCCAGGTCTGGCCACACACCCAGCTCCACAGCCCATGCTGTGAGCAAGAAGGAAGCAAAAGCAACAGAAATTCAGGGACCTGGTTCCCCATCCCACCTTTTTTGGGAATAATATTCATGTATTAAAAAAATGATTTTGGAGTATCTTTGTGGAAAGCTTGCAAGACTCAAACTGTTGCTCTGTGTGTGTGTGTGTGTGTGTGTGTGTGTGTGTGTGTGTGTGTGTTACCCAGGCCTTCATACTGAGCTACCTCCCTAGATATTTTCTTTTTTTTTAGATAGGGTCTTGCTAAGTCACTGAGTTGCCCAGCTTGGTCTCTAACTTGCACTGTTCCGTGCAGCAGCCTCCCAGAGCGCTGAGGTTATAGGTGTGCACCTCTGCACCCAGTTCCAAACTACTGAGGAGTTGAGCAAGTTGAGACTCATGGCACGAGGTAACTTCTCACTTCCTAGGAAGGCTGTCGACTTCAGTGAGAAGCTCACTTGCTTTTGGAGCTTGGAGCTCAGAGCTTGTGCTACCTTGACAATGACACCCACTCTGCTGGGCGTGGCCATGATGCAATGAGGAGTCCACAAGAGACCTCTGCTGGGGTGGGTTGAGACCTGGGGTCCCAGGCACTGAGGACACAGACACGGCCACCATGGGTCATGTGTCCTGGAGCTGGGTGGCACCAGGGGTGGGCTCAGAGCCAAGGCAGCTTCTTTCTCCCAGTGGCTGTGGTTTAAAGAATCTGATTAAAAGAGGTACTGGGAGGAATAATTAGGAAGTTTGTTCAAGAAGTATGGTGAATGGTTAAATTTTAAAATTTTAAAAATTTATCACAGTACAAGACAAATTGCCATTAATCTCCAACAAGCTACTCCCCGTTTCCAATGTGTGTATCCCAATGTCCTTGACGCTTCCTGCAGCAGCTCTGGAGTTGTCTTTTCCCGAGTGTCTTTAGTTGAGCTGTCATCGCTGTCTCAGTGTCCTCAATGGATCTGAAACATTTCCCTTCACGGTCATTCCGACTTTGGGGAAGAGCTGGGAATCACGTGACTCCAGATTCGGGGCATACGGTGGATGTATACACAGGATCCTGTTTTGATGAGCCTGCCTTTCTGCTGGATGGCGCTCAACAGCAGTGCCCACCACATTTCTGATCACACTGTGTGAAGACACGAGGACTCCAGAGCTGCCGCAGGGAGTGGCGAGAGTGATGGGGTGTCGTCTAAGCAGAGAGGTATTTTGAAGGGGATTCATGACAAAGTCTTTTTTACAGCAATAATTTTTTAAAAATTTAAACATTCACGGCATACACTGATCACCTTTGTATGCACAACACCCAGATTGCCTAAGCCAAGAACTTCCTGATCCCAAACACCATCACAACTAACTGAACACAAGCCACCAATCATAAAGTTGCAGTTTTCCAGTAATTGAGGTCCATCGTCTGAATGTCTTGGGTATAGTGCAGGGCATTGTAGAACCCGGGAAAATGTAGAACTCGGGTCTTTCTTCTTCACCCAGTCACTACTGTCTACACCACAGGGCATCAGTTTCCTGCTCCAGAGGGTGGCTTTGCCCCTCGGGGTGACCTGTGCCCTGGCGGGTAGGGGATAGCAGAGAATTCTAGGTCCTGGGCAGCTGACGCACACACTGGTCCTTCTTTGCCTCTTGAGTTGCTTCCCACAGCACCCTCAGAAGACAGACTCTTGAGACTGGAAAGGGGGTGCAGCACCCTGCAGATCCTGCACCCCTCTCCACATGCCGCCAGTCTCAGGGCACATACCCTTGGGCAGATGCAGACTGCTGGCAGATCTGGGCTCCACTGTCCAGGAGGGAAGTAGAAGACTGGGATGCTGGTGTGTGTCCCTAGGGAAACGCCTACCAGATCTGTCACCTGGCCCTGGGGGCCGGAGAGGCTCTGTCCTGGTGAGGACAGGATGCAGGGCTGACTCTCAGGCCCAACGACCAAAGACAAGTCCCTGCCGACATCCCTGTGAGTGGGAGGCAGCTGCGGACCAGAAAGGACGGCGTACTTGAAACATAACACCCACGGCAGAATCCCGAGCCCGCCCCGTGTTGCCGCAGGGCGTGGTGTCTCCATCCTGGCGTCTCGTGGGCACGGCCTCTGGGCCTCACTGCCACCCTCCCAGAAGCACCTGGTACTTGGGTAAGGATAGACAGAATGAGGGCGCAGGACATCTGCAAGGACTGCTTCTGGTGTCCTTTGAAGAGGAGACCAAATGCACTTTGTAATTTCTTGCATGGAGATAATATAAGAACAAAGTGTGTGTCTGTTACGTTACCAGGTAACAGGATTGCCAGATTTTCTGGAAAAAGAGGCTCCTGCGCTGGGCCTGAAATGGATTTTCCAGGAACCACAGCGCAGCTGCTGAGTCTGTGAATGTAGCTCAAGAGTAACTGGGAGGGAGATTTTTCTAAACCGTGCTTCCAAAATGTGGTAGGCAGTGTTTGGTGAAAACTGTATTTCTTCAATTTCATTACAGTTTAAATGATGCATAAAATTCAGTTCAAGTGGCAGCTAAACCACTAAGACAAAATATGCAGTAGGTTACTATGGTGATTGCTGATTTAAAATAATTAGAGAAAATAATGAGAAAACGATTTCCGCTCTTAAGGATGACGGATCCGTAAACTGATGCCGGCCTATTTTTAGTGTACATAATCTGTGTAATGATGATAGAGAATTATGAGCACTTTACAATGCTTTAAAAAGGTCTGTCTGATTGGACAATTTAATCAACCCAGTACTTACTTCAAAATTTATATTTGTCTTTATTAAATCTAAGTCAATTCCACAAAAAGAAAATTATGTGTATATATCTTAATGCAATCATTTTAAACAAAATGCTATTACTAAGTATATGGGCAAATGGAGATTTAAGATGTGTTTACGAGCACCTCTTGGCGATCACAATTTCTCAGCTCCACCCTGCTCATTCATCATTCGGAAGAGGCTTCACGAGACAAGCTCCTCAGGAGCCTTCCGTGACGCAGGGACCTCAGAAAGAGGAAGCACCCAGCGACAGGGCGGCACATGCAGGACAGGGGTCCTCACACAGCAGCCCGCGAGGTCGCCCCTGCAGTGAACCGCTGCCGCCGTCTGATCGCCACGTTGAAGGATAGGAATTTTGCTAACTTCAGTAATGACACAGCATACTTCTAGCTGTGTTTTCTCAAACACCGAAAACCGAAGAATTGGCTAGAAATTTTTTAAGAATCAGTTCTTTCCTTTTTCTGGCTAATGTGACGTCAAATGAACAAAATCCCCGTTTAGGGTTAGCCGGTCTCTGTGTCAGTCGGGATGCGCACTTTATGGAGGTCATTTCCTCGGTCTTTCCCCTTAGTCCTCAGAAGCCACTCGTACGCCCCTTGGGCTGGTAACTGGCGGCATCTGGCGCAGTCGTGACGGGCTGTCTCTCTCACCTCCCACTCACCTCTGGCACCTGTAGTTTTTAACAGTAGCTAAGTTTCTCATGTGATTCTGAGGGAATGATTTGGAAAAATATGAGCTGTTTCCATTCAGGTTTCTGTGGTGCCTGAAAGTTAGGGTCTTTAAAAACATCTGACACTTAAGGGCTAAGTAACGGGTGGATATTGGGTAAATGGGAAGGGTAAGAAACTGTGATGATAATTCACTGAATATTTCAAAATAGCCAGCAGACAGGATTTCGAACATGGCCAACCCAAAGGAATGGTAAGTGTTTGGTGACATATGATATGCTGATTACCTAGATATGATCGTTTCCTATGTTATACAAGTACTGAAATACCACCTTTACTTTATAAACATATACAACTACTATCAGTCGATTAAAAATAAGAATGTCTTTTGAAAAAAAAATAAATGAGGAAATCAGGTCCGAGAGAAGTTAAGTAATGCACACAGGGTTTTTATCAGGTGCTGGTGATGCCAGGGCGCAATCCCAGACCCAAGGGGTTTCCGACCCGGGGCTCAGCCTGCTAAAGAGATGCTGGAGTTCCATGAACAGATGGAGAGAAAATCTCTGGGAGTGGGAATACTCGGGAATCTGCTACCTGGAACAAGCGCTCTCCGAGGAAGCCGGGCTAGCGCCTCGGGACCAGGAGAGAACAATGTCAGAGAGAGACGCAGGCCTCAGTCTCCCCTGAAGGATTTCACGCTGGTCTCTGGCATCCAGAATACAAGGTTGCAGGAGAGGTCCTGGCTGGTGAGTCATTCCCGGACGAATGCCTACTTGTGATGCACAAAGTGAAAACCACCTCCCAAACCTGCCTGAAGCCAGACTCTGCCTGACTTCCTGACTCTGCTCGTCTGGGGGGGCTCCAGGAATCCACATCTTCAGCAAGTGCTCAGAGTGACTCCTACGATTGGCCAGTAAGGGAAACACTCTCTTAGGATAGGATCAACAAGCTTCCTGCAAAGGGAGGGACAGTACCTAATTCAGGCCTCGGGGGCCATTTGGTGTCAGTCACAGCAACATGAACTTGCTAGAGCAGCACGAAAACATTAAAAATATTTGTGAGGCTGTGCTCCAACAAAGCTTTTCTCACAAAAGCAGGTGTGAGACAGATTGGCCCCGGGGGGCAACAGCTTGTTCCCGCTCTCCACCCCGAATATTCCATAGGTTCATTAATTCACATAGGCAAGGGTGTGGGGTGGCAAACAATCTGTTTTCTGAAGGGGCCCTATCCAGGTGTAGAAAGAGAATTTATATTATTTAAAAATATAAATGAGAGAGTAGGAATGGTAAAGTATTTGCCTATCATGTGCAAGACCCTAGGTTCATTTCTCAGCACAGCAAAACAAACAAGTTAACTAATGAGACAAAATAAAAATAAATGAATAGGTAAATAAAATAGAATAACTCACCAAAACACCAATGTCTCTAGGAAGGAAATTCCAACACTGGAGGCACCAACCACAACAATCCTGGCATTGACAGTTATTTTAGGTTCCAATGTTAGCTTTCTGTTTGTATGGTTCAAGGCATAACCCAACTGGAAAAAACATACAGAAACAAAGAAGGACTTGAAGGAAATGTGGCTGAGCCAGCACCCCCAGATTAGTAATTGTGTGGAATTATTTAATCATGACATTCCTGGTAAATCAAACTTAGAATTTCCCATGCAACTGCTATGAAGTACATGGGAAGTTATTTTGAAGAAATGCTTGATTTGCATATTGTTTTTTCTCAGTGTTGGGAACTGAACCCAGGACATAGTACATGCTAGGCAAAGTACTCTACCACTGTGCTACATTCCCAGCCCTTTTATTTTATTTTGAGACAAAATGTTTCTAAATTGCTCTAGCTAGTATTGAACTTGCGATCTTCCTGCCTTGGTATCTTAAGTGGCTGGAATTACAAGTGTGTGCCTTGTTGTGGAGAGATAGTTCATATAAATCCAACATCCTTAGTGATAGAATTGACAAGAGAAATAATCCCCCAAGAAGATAAGCTATTTATCCCCTAAGAATTGCAGCTCCATGAAAGGCCCCAAGTCTTTTCTTATGTACAAAGTTTCCCAAAACATCTGAGTGAAAATTACTTTGATATTTGAAGATTAGTATTATCTCTTCATTTCCTTCATACTACTTAACACTGTACCTTATAGATGGTAGATGCTAAAAAATACTTGTTTAAAGACAAACAGTAGTTTCATATCATAAATGTGTTGAATGAAAAGGTGTTCAATCTTTCAGATACCTCTAGGTTGGGGAAGACTCAGAAGCACAGAAAGTAGCTGATTCCTTTAATGTCTATGTTTGCATAAATTATCTGGATTAATTATTTGGTTGATTAACTTTCATGAAGAGGCTGTCATGGGAGCCTTTGATGTACAAAGCAGGATTTTATAAAGGGGTGGGAAGGTATTCTTAAATGTTAGACTATATGCCAAAAGACCTCAGTTCTATTTTTCAGGTGATTAATTAAACACGTTTTTTATTGGGTGCTTTCTGTGTGTCTGGATAATAATAAGAATTACAACTGACTTCTTATCAGAAGCAATGGAGGCCAGAAGTCAGTGGAAAGGCCCTTAACCTCCCACTACTCCATTTCACTGTCATTACATCAGCATTATCGTCCTCTATCAAGATCAAAGGCATCTGTATTCCAGTAGGTCAAACATATTTCTCTTTTTTTTTTTTCTTAAAATCCTGAGATTCTAGGAATTGGGAATCCATTAGACTCATGGTGAAGTCCCATCTTAAGCTGGGATCCTAGTTGTCTTCTAGGCCTGTGGTAGCATGAGTGTGGCCTTACGCTTTGCCATTTACCAGGTAACATCTGAGATCAAGAGGATAAATCCCTCTTTCTATGTCTAGGGAGCCTAGCGACAAGGAGGCAGAAAAATGTTTTGAGCCAAATAATGCATTAATAGAAATTTAAAATGTACTGGGGAGATTTTAGACTCCATCCGTAATTAACATTGCTGAGTGTCTTGGCATCGGTTTCACTCCCCACTGCCGCCATTCATTCAGCAAACCATGGATTTTGGAAGAGATTGGGTCCATTCTCATCTTCAAGAGGGGACTTGGGTTGATGTAAATCAAGGTGCAAAATTCTACCCTGTTTGCTCAATCACCAGCCAAGAGGAATATGTGAGTTAGGTTGGCCTAATCACAGGAAAGCCCAGGACATTTTTTCCCCATTTTTTTTGAAGGGAATGAAACAAAACAATAAAATGAAACAAAACTAAACAGTGAGAACAATGTTGAATTTCAAAAACAAAACAGAAGGAAAACCCCCGTAGTTGCTATATTGCATTCTGTTATCCTCTAAACACATGCTCAGACTATCGGCTCCAGGCCTGCAAAGTCAATCAATCAATACAAGCATTAAGTTGTTTTTGCACCTCAGCTGCTATCATCCCAGCCCATGTTCCTCTGAATCGGCTGCCTACACTGAGGGCGGGGGGCCCCTCTTCTTGTCTCCCAGCCTGCACACTGGCTAAGCCCAGGACATTTGTATGATGGTTGGAGGAGAGATGATTTCTTTGCTTTCCAGATGATATGGGGTGTCACCGTGGAAGCTGAAATGGCTACAGTCACACTGCCACCAAGAGGAAAATCATCTGAGTTGAAGCCCCAAGAGATTCATTGAGAAACAGAACAGGGATTCCTTTCAAACCCGACCTGCAGCCCATGCTACCTCTGGAATCTTGAGTTATATCAGCAACATGCACCAGTCAGACATTGCCACCACAGTGCTGCCTAACAAACCACTCCAAAATGCATTGGCTTAGAGCAACTGTCACTTATTCTTATTCAACAGCTCTGGGTCAGCTGGAAGTTGGGTGTTCAAGGCTGGATTCATGCCACTGCATCAGGCTCCAGCCCATGGCTTCTAGATCTGCTCACATTTCTCTTTTCTAGTAAGAGGGAATGAGCTCATGTTCTTACAATACAGTAGGAAAGTAAGAAGAGTAGTTGAAAATAAGCAATAACAGTGCAAATCATATGGCTAAACTGAATATCTACGATGGCACAACCCAGGGAGGAGGGAAAGGCAGGAAGGATGGCAAACCCTGATGTACTGCCCTGGTAGTGTAGGCCAGTCTTTTCTTTTGTAGGCAACTGAAAACTTCCTACAGTGATAGGCTTTCTAAGTTAAAATAATGAGTGTACCTCTTGGGTTAAAAAGTACACATTCTTTAAATAAATGTCAATTCTGATTGACTTTATGAGACTATCCCAGGTCAGGTCAAGGAGGAATTGTGCAAGAAATCTGCTTCTTATGGGTTCACGTGAGCGCCTTGGTGCACCGTGCTCTAATTAGCTCCCAAGAACAGCGGCTAATGGGACACTCGCTCCAGCCAGCTGCAGGTGTGGTGTGCAGGGTAGGGAAGGCAGGGAGCACCTGTGTGCTTAGGGTGGCATCTGATTGCAGGTCTAATGAACACATCTGATATCTAAGCATCTTGACGGGTCAGAAACCCAGCTCCCTGCTACACCAGGTAGCTCAGGCGTCCCCTCTGCTGTCGGAAGTGGAAGCTGACATTGAAACATGGACAGTAATGAAATTTCCTGCTAAAGAATTACACCGCGTTTATGAAACAGCTCCAGTGTCAAGCACACAAAAGAGGCTGGGGACCGAACAGAATGGCTTTTGTTTCCCACACAATAGCGTTAACACCAACAGCTGCCAGGCCTCAGAAATCACCTTTCTAACTGCAAAACACACAAAGTGGCCTCAGGGCTTCAAGAGATGGCTATCACTACCAGCACCAGCATTGTCTC
>RJWM01003053.1:0-118236 GCA_004363535.1 Dasyprocta punctata | reverse complement strand
GTAAACCATCTCAGTGGCCTAAGTGCCTGCCTGGCAGGCACAAGGTTGTGAGTTCAATCCCCAGTACCAAAAAAAAAAAAAAAAAAGAAAGAAAGAAAGTAAACCATATTGGTATCTATAAAATCAAGAAAGAGCACACAGTTATGCCCTTCTTTCTGTTAACCTGAGCAGAGAACCATTCTGTTTGTTTTACCTTAAATGAAATAAAATTAGCTTCAAATTCCCGGAAATTTAAGGATACATGAATTTCCCAAGTCCTGAGACTTCCAGAATACAGAGCCTCACAACCCTTTGGTAAGCTTTTATCATTTTGGACTAAAATCTTCCTAAACTGTAGCATTTGGCAGGAGTCGGCAAACTCTCCATCAAGGACCAGACGTAAATATCGTAGACTCTGCAGGCTGCACGGGCTCTGCTGCAGCCGCTCAACCCTGCCGTGGTTGCAGGAGAGCAGTTTGAGAAGGAAACGACCAAAGGATGGGGCTGTATCCCCGTGAACTTTATTTATGGACATTGTAGTTAAGGAATTTCATATTTTCACATACTATAAGATATTCTCCTTTTATTCTTAACACCATTTTTAAATGGAAAAACAGCCCTTAGGTCACAGGACTACAAAAACAGACTGTGGTCTAGACTTGATCCCAGGCTGTAGCTTGCTGACCCCCATGTCTGTATATGCCTGCTTTCTTAAATAGTGGGTGCTAGCTTGGCACAGTGACTTAGTACTTTGGGGGCTGTGCCCTCAGGTCTCTCAGTGTGCATAAAGTCTGTTTGCCCTTGAATAGCTCCAAGAGCTTTTAGGATGCCTTATATCTGCCCTGTGTATTTTTAGACTCCATTCTTGCTGTCAGCTAATACGGAGCTGCTGCTGTCACATATTGGCCCATCTCCACTCTCCTAACAAGCCCCTTCTACTCTTCTACAAACCTGGAAGCCAGAGCCAGGAAGCTGCACTTGTTAAAATTGTTTGTAAAGAGCCAGGGATTTAGCTCAGCAGCATAAGCACCTGCCCAGCAAGTGCAAGTTTGTGAGTTTGATCCCTAGTACCAAAAGCAAACAAACAAAAAAACTGTTTTTAAAGTAAGAATGTATCATCTGTAAAAGTGAATTTTGTGAACAAAAGGAACGAGCTTTAAAAATGAACTTTGCCACATTCAATCTTGTCTTTAACAGGTTTGTTTTGGGTTTTGTTTTTTGGGGGGTTTTGTTTGTTTGTTTGTTTGGCTTTTGTTTTTTATTAGCCATGTTGCAAATAGGCAGAGTTGATACACTGGTTAAGATTTAGGTTTTTGAAGTGTTACCAGGTTAGTGAATTTTCAGACATGTTATAGAAACAACCTTAGAAAAATGCTACCTTGCTGGAGCTTTTCTCTGGGTGTAGCATTTTCCTCTTACAAAATCCAAGTGATTCTTATTACGAGTCATTAACTAGGATACCAAGCTTGCACTTGGGTACAACGTATAGATATATGTACCTCCTGGAACCAGTGTCCTTTTACTACTTATCATTGTTATATGGGTTTGGTTACTCTTCTCCACGCCTAGATCCACTCCCAGCAGTTGCATGCTGCTTTCAGCTGCTCCCTTATTTTGATAAACATTTGTGCTACATTTCTTAATGTCAACAACCCATCTCCTAGGCCCTTCTGTGCTCGGATGTGATCTGACTCAGAGCCCAGAGAACTGGCCTCAGCCCGCAGGCTTCCCCTTAAGCCCTTTAACTCCACAGTCTATCCTGCCAGCCCCATTGGGCAGTGTTTCTGACCTAACGGAACATTTCAAGAAGAGACAGCTTGGCACAGTACTGCTGTTTTTTCTGCAGCGAATTCTGAGGTTACCCGAGTGACCATGAGGTCACATGCACCCTGGGGGCCAGCTTCTATGTTTCATTTGCAAAGCACATTGGCGGTATTTCTCCTGACCACAGCTGTTTGTAAGGACATCATACTAGGGGGTGACGTGACTTTGAACTACAAGGAAAGATAAGGAAGAGTGAGACTCTGACATTGCAGTCTCATCACTGAGATGGCTTGTGGTGAAAGCCAAACCAAGTGCTGGTGGTTATAAGTCACTCCTGACACACGCCGTCATTTTCTCTTAGAATGGCACGACAGCGCTCCATGCAGCAGTGCTAAGCGGGAATATTAAAACAGTTGCCCTGCTCCTGGAAGCAGGGGCGGACCCAGCCCTGAGAAACAAGGTACTCACTTAACGTATCTTTTAATTCCATTGGGCCCTGTGCAGAGAGACAAGGCGGCGGCCTCCTAAGCCATCTCTTTGGCTCTGGTCACTGTCTTCATACTTCAGTTATGCATGATAGCGGCATGCAGGGTTACTGTTAGTAGGTTTTTCGCGGGCAGCACAGTGGGACCCACATCGCTGATGGTTTTCCTTTAACAGAGGTGCAGGCTCCTGGCAGGGATGAGGGAGGTGGGGGAGATGGTCATTACAAGGAGTAAGCAGTGATGTCCTGTCTTCAGAGATGTCTCCTGAAAATGTCCAGCGCTGGTAGTTTATCACCATCCCCATAAATTTGCTGTTCTTCTCTTTGGAGTTGCTTGTGCTGTTTGGTAACTACTTGGGGGAAATGTTGCCTTGATATTGTTCCGGTTAAACTCGGAAGTCAGCGAGTACACAGTAACAACTGAAAACTTGATCTGCATTGTATTTCCTGCTGTCAGTATCTGCTTTAAGCTGTATTTACTTAGTATACGGATTGGGGGGGATTTCTGCCAAGGTCTCAATGACTGATCACTGAAGGAGGACGTGGGGGTTGGCATTTATTAATTGGGAAAGATATGAAAATAAGTGTTCACTTTACTCCATACTCATGTACTTTGAATTTTTATATGTGCCTATTACTGTGTTAATATTTTTAATAATAAAAACAAAAACAGAGATAGAGATATAGCTCAGTGGTGGAGCACTTGCCTAGCACATGTGAGACCCTGAGTTTGAGTCTCAACATTGCAAAAAATAAATAAATATACAGCTCTATACACATATACACCTATGTATATACGTGTGTATATGCATGTATAATATACACTGTTCATTCCATACACAAACTCACATGCAGCTTATATAATTGTGTGACACTTTGAAAAGGAACCATTAAGAAGTACCAGTTAAACAGCAGGCCAAAACTAAGGGCCACTTTTTTCCCCCATTTTACTTGCCCCATTGAAGTATTAGCTCCCCACTGCTAGCACTGAAGTGCTTGAAGATAACATTTCTGCTTATCTCTTCCTGAGATACTCAGGTTTGTTTTCCATGAGCTGGCCTTGCTGTGTGATAAGCCACTTGGAGTCATAACTGCCTTTTTTTGAAGTTTGTCTTTAGACCTTGTACACAGACTTCCTAGAAATCAGTCTTTGTTGATGTGGTATCCAGGGCTGAATTAAGGCAAAGGGGACATGTTAGTAACTTCTCATAGAAACTGAAAGTGCAGTTCCTCCTGTGTCTCCTAGAATAGCGGAATAATCACCAGGGGTAATGGTTCCAGGTAATCTCCAGTGGCTGAAACGCCAGGCTCTGACCCTCCTGGAACTACTAGAGTTTATGTGTGGCTGCTCCTGTTGTAGCCTCATACTGGGAAAGCCCTCAGAGTCCTGGGATTGTCTGCCCAGCAAGGCAGAAAGGAAGCCCTCACTGCCCATCGCCATGAGAGAAGCCAGCATTTTAATGGCAATTCCAGAAGCAAGGGTGCTGGGATTCTAGCAGCTACCCAGAACTCTTGAAAGGGTATTCTTGGTCTTCACGTGTTCATTTATTCATTCATTCATTTATTCAACAAACACTGACTGAGCACCTACTAGATACCATACACCATGGGCTTGCAGTGGTGAATGAGATTCACATAGCCTCTGCTTTCATGGCGCTCAGAGCTTATCATGGAATACAGACAGTTAAACAAACAGTTGCAATACAGACAGACAAGAACTAAAGCAGGAGAATAGCAAAGAGTAACTTCTAAGCCAGTGTGTAAACTCTTCTGCTCCAGAGGTCCCAAGATTTCAGCCCTGGGTCTTCCGTGCAGATACCAAAGAGAAGATTAACCGATGGTACTAAGGGCCACTCCTCCCGCTGTATACATTCCCAAGGGTACAGGGGTCTTGTGGTTCCCACACCCTCTACTGAGCACTGAGAACACATCTCCTGGGAACAGTGGGGAAATACAGAGTAGAATCCGGGATATGGACCACAGGCTCTGCTCCATCGTGAATGAGCTGGCCATTAGGGATAGCCTGGAGCATGAACCATTTAACAATCCATGCAAGTACAGCAATCTGAGGACTCAGTAGGGCCTGGCCAGGAGAAGGGAGAATTGACACCGGGTTTTTAGAACTATCCGGATGATAAATAGAAGTGTGAAGTGACTGACCAAAAATTAACAACAAAATTTGAGGCCATAAAGTTTTATTTTTAATGGCAAAAGATATGGAAATGCATGTAGATGGTCACTCAGCCTCCAGATAAAGCCAGCTAAAAGCCAGCAGACTGGTAGACAGAGGTACAGCTCTTTAGCTCCTTGCTAACTGAAGTTGCTCTCTAGCTACATGCTAGCTGCTCACCATGGGCCAATAACTGCTGTAAACAGCTGTTTACCAGGACCAAGGTGTTAAGCCTGTGCAACTTCTGCTCTTGTAGAAACTGACCCGGTAGCAGACTTTGATCCCAGAGAGGGACCTCTGATCTACAACATAGTATTTCCTCACTGCTTCAGTTCAGCACATCCTTTGGTGGGTAGGAGTGCGGCTACAACACACGCTGCATATCAGACTGCTGTGTCAAACTCATTGCTTCCACTAAGAGGGGTCCCAGCCAGTATGTGGAGATTAGGGAACAATCCAGAATGGAAGGTGGGGGCAGCAAGAGCTTCACCTAGGATAAAGTCCAGATAAACCAGCAGAGTCTGGGATTGGCTGCAGGACAAAAAAATAGATGAACCAGGTAACATCCACATCCTGATCCAAGGCCTCTCCCAGAACTTATTATCTTGTGAAGAAGAGGGTGGGTTCAGGATGAGTGACAGTGAGGATGGTGGGAACTATGTGAGTAACTTGAGCTGGCTAGCCAGGTAGGGAGAAAAGCATCTTTGCAAAATGCAGGGATAATGCCATGCAGAAGGATCAATCTGTATAACTGAATTAAGGTAGCAACTGAATTGTTTTTGGAGGCTGTTGCTTTGGTTTTTGATATGTAAACTTTTGTGCCCTGGGGACTGATAGCCTCTTTATCTGGAGGCTCATACCCAGCTGACATTCCTGGAGCTCACTGGC
Source organism: Dasyprocta punctata (assembly GCA_004363535.1). Lineage (NCBI taxonomy): Eukaryota > Metazoa > Chordata > Mammalia > Rodentia > Dasyproctidae > Dasyprocta > Dasyprocta punctata. The sequence continues at coordinate 112,951 of RJWM01003053.1, read as the reverse complement.
TCTACCATCCCACTGTGCTCATATCTTTTACCAAGAGCACTATGCAAGGAACTGAGACTGTTTGATGGCTTTAGAGATTATATACCATTACCTTGGCTAGCCTTATTTGCAATGCTTAGGGTCAATTGAAGACAGAAGGAAATATCATAGTCAGCTCTGTACATATCAGTATAAGGAAATAAATCTCAATATAATCAAAGTTGCAGCAATTGTTCTGCATTCAAGGGGAGTTACTCAAATTGTGTCCTACACCTTTGACCCCTGAGGAGTCTGGGCAGCTTGCTCAAAAACAGTATTTTTGATTATACAAAGACGTTGTCTGGGTTTATTGCCATTTTGACATCTGCTCTACCAGTACAAAAGCAATAGTGGGTAAAACTCTTATTGCCTTAATACACATCAGAGCAGGGGTACCAGACTGTCCTGGCAAAACATTTTACAATCTGTTATTAGTTTTTTTGTTTTTTTGGTTTTTTGGGGTTTTTTTGTTTCTGGTTTTTTTTTTTGTGTGTGTGCCGGGGATTGAACTCACAACCTTGTGCTCGCCAGGCAGGCGCTTACGCCACTGAGCTAAATCTCCAGTCCCATTTTTTGGGACAGGGTCTCACTACACAGTTCATGCTGGCCTTGAACTCACTTTGTAGCCCAGGATGGTCTCAAACTCACAACAATCCTCCTGCCTCAGCCTCCTGAGTGCTGGGATTAAAGGCATGCTGTCATTAGTTATCTTATAAATTTTGTCAAATTATTTTACAAAAATACCAGTTTTACTTAAGAATGTCTTAAATGAAGCAGTAAAATAAATGTTAATGTCATTAAATTTTGACCTCTTCCAGACATCTTTTTAATATTCTATGTGGCAAAATTGGAAAATGTATAATGCATTTTTGTTTTATGCTGAAGTATGCTAGTGTCTAAAGAAGGATTATTTGGAGAGTGAACAAGCCACTTTTTCATAGAGTACCATTTTCACCTGAACAAACAATTCGTATCCACCTCTATGAGCTTAACACCTTTCCAGTCAAAAAAACTTTTCTGATGAATCACAAGTAATACTAATGTATGTGATCACAATAAAATGTGTCAACATTTAGAGGATCTACATAACTCAGTGAACAAATATTGTCCAAAGGAGCAGTGCATGATATTACAAATCCTGCATGGGAAAGAGGTCCACCTTTAAGTAGATGGATCTAGCTAGCTGTGATGGTACACACTTATAATCCTAGGACTCTGGAAGGCTGAGACAGAAGGAATGCGAATTTGAACCAAACCTGGGAAATTTAGCAAGACCCTTTCCCAAAGTAAGAAGTAAAAAACAACAACAACAACAAAATACTTAATGATTTATATGATGTAGGTCCTGCCTTCCAGGAGATTTGTCTGTTGAGGATCTTGTTGAATAGAAAAAATAACTTTAACAATAATATAAAAAAGTGACATGTAGCTGGGCGTGGTGGTGCACACCTTTGATCCCAGCACTCCGGAGGCTGAGGTAGGAGGAGCGTTGTGAGTTCGAGGCCGGCCAGGGCTAAAACACAAGCGCAAGGCCGGCCTGAGCTATATAGTGCGACCGTGCCTCAAAAAACTAGGGCCGGGAGTTTGGCTCAGTGGCTTAAGTGCCTGTCTGGCAGGTGCAAGGTTGTGAGTTTGATCCCTGGTGCTGCAAAAAAAAAAAAAAAAAATGTGACGTGAGGCCGGGGGTTTAGCTCAGTGGCACAGGCACCTGCCTGGCAAGCCTGAGGTTGTGAGTTCGATTCCCGGTACAAAAAAAAAAAATAAAAGGTGACATGTGGCATTTATACATTTGAAGGGTATCTTCAGAGAGGGAAATGTTACAGGCAGCTGAGTTAATTAAAAGTATTATAGGCAGTTAGGCAGTCAGACAGGGCTAGGGCCTCGAAGCAGCCAGTGCAGAAGACCAGATACCTTGCAGTTTTGGAGAGAGATACCTCTGCTGTGGGCCAGATCTCAAAACAAAAGGCCAAACAAATGCAGCCACACCCTAAGTATAAACATCAAGGGTATAAACATCAAGGATTGATATTCTAAAGAGCTGTCAGTCACCTTGGGGAAGCCAGAAGAAGCCACTAATCCAACCCCCTACAGGCAAAAGCCCTGTTCCTGCTTGCTACATGACTCACTTCCCTATTGGATCCTGATTTAATCAATCTTATCTGAGCAGTTACATGCATAATCTTATTGGTTGGCCATAGTTCTGTCCCACCTCATGCCCGCCTGCCTTGCCGGTTCCATTTTTCCCCACTGTGGACCCACCTCACCTCATGGTTTTGCACTATAAAAATCCCTGGAAAAAGCAGGATCCTTGGCAACCCACTTGGGACCCCTTTTGTCTCTCTTGGACAGACAGTTTCTTTCTCTCAATAAACATGTTCTGCTCTTTACCTTAATATAAAAGAGAGTCTAGTGGGAATTTTTTTATTACTCAAGGGGAAAGTGTGGGTCAGGTGCCCTCTTTGGAGGCCCTAAAACGGCGCCAGCTATGGGAATTCACTAATGTTCATCTCGTGCTTTTTCAGGCCAATGAACTTCCAGCAGAACTAACCAAAAATGAACGTATATTGCGTCTCCTCCGAAGTAAAGAAGGTCACAGGAAGAGCTAACTTAGCTCCATATTTGACAGAAAAACAGAAGAAACCTTATCCATGCTGTCAAAAAAGAAATTACTTTTCAAACAGGGTTGGAAATTCTTTTAAGAACAATTATGCTCAGAAAGTCCACCCTGTGGGTCCCTGTGCTTTGTGCACCAGGAGAAGAACTCGGGGGCCCCGTCCCTACCTTACAGTGGGCGTCTCACACTGGCCGGCACTCAGCTCTAGGCCAGGCATAGTGACGGGTTCCACAGATCTCCTTAGGAACTGTGCTAACTTAGGTCTCCCAGTTAAACTTGAAGTTAGACGGGATTTCTAGTACTAAGCAAGGAGACAGAAAGCTTTGTTCCTTTGAAAGATGAGAAGACAGACCTGCAACCAACGGATGTGCTTTTGCTTATGTTAAATGTAGTGTACTAAAGTATATAGATCCATCACATTTTACATATATATATGTATGTTGTACCAGTGTAAAATGTTTTCTTCTACCCAAAGATCACAACCATGGTTATTGGGAATCAATAAGGTTCAAACCTGCATTATTGGAAAACAACTTGTGACATTCCACCACATTGTATTCAGATATGGATTAGTACACTATAGGACAGACAAATTGTATGTTTGCTAATTAATCCTCACCTCATTCCTGACATGTAAAAATTACTTTCATTTACTTGATGTTACAGGTATGCTACGATATCAGTGGCAAATTTGGAAATCCAGAAAATTACAAACCATGAGAAATTTAGGCTTGTCTCTTTGAGTATTTACTTTAATCCTATTTCTGGGAGTTGTGTTTCCCATACCATGAGTAAGTAGAGCTAATATACTGTGGAATCTTGAACTTCCAACTCCACTTTCCTCAATACACTGACTTTGAGGTCCTCAGATCGAATGTGGTATATACCAGTATGATGTACTGCTGTGACTAGTGCAGAAGTATAAGTACTAAATGATGCCTGTTAGTATTTAGTAAGCATTCATCTATGCATGTTCTTGGGTTGATTGATTGTAAGAAAGAATCCTGAATTTTGTCAAATTATTCCTTCAAGGGGCTAAAAATTATATTCAGTGCACTTTATGATCAATGGTGTCTAACAGCCTCTGTCAGTGCCTGACTGCACTCACGAAAGCTAAACCTTCCTCCAATAATCTACCATAATAAATACCGATACTGTTTCCATTATCTGCAAATCGTTAGTTTTCCTGCTCATGTTCTGCGCTGGTTTCCAGCCAATATTCTAGGTAAAGACTTTAAAATGGAGGGAAATGCTATAATCCCAAAATAACTTCCATTTAACTAACTTCCTGTGGTACTAACAACATCATCTTTAAGGCAGTAAATGATAAAATGTGATTTTTGAAATTAGAAAATTTTTTAAAAATTTGTTTGTGATCAGTGCAATAAAAATCAGTATATTTTGGTCAACGTCACAAGCAAAGCTAGTCATGAGCGTCTCAGAGCCCTCAGAGATGCAGCCTGACTGTGTGAAAATCCTCAATCTAATTTCAAGATAAAAGATTAGACAAAAATAAAAATTAGGTAAGTCCGTTGCCAAAACACTAGATACAAAATATATTGGTAGCTAGAAAGCAGTGCCAATTTCCTTATTGACATTCTTTTATTCAGTTATACAAGTACACATTTTCTCCTATGGGAATTTAAAAAAGCTGTATTCATTTTGAGGAGGAAAATAATGTGGCCTTAAATACTTTGTATTTTTCTCTTTAGTTAACCCTTTTGCCAAAAATAGTTGGCTTATCACTGATCCAAAACAAAACAGTATTATCGGTACTGACAAATTATAAACAATGTTTTTACTAAGGCATTTTGTCATTGGTCTAGTCCTTAATTGTTTCACGTGAATATTCTTGAACAATACTGGGGCCATAAGAATGAATTCAGCGGCCGGGGACATAGCTCAGAGGCACAGACGCCTGCCTGGCAAGCATGAGGTCATGAGTTCAATCCCCGATATGAAAAAAAAAGAAATGAATCCCATAGCTTTAACAATATTTAATGGAGGCCTTCTTACTGCAGGTAAGGGGCATATAGCTTAAAGGATTGCATTTGATCTTGATGAGATTATATTATCCATAGCGGGGAAGATGATTAATCATCTGCCAAAGACTGAACAAAAGGCCGATTACTGTGTTTTTTTGTTTCTTCGAGAGGGTGTCTTGCTATGTAGTTCAGGCTGGCCTCAAACTCACGGTAGTCTTCCTGCCTCAGCCTTCTGAGTGCTGGGATTACAGGTATGCGCCACCATGCCTGGTGAAGCCTGTTATTTTAAAAATTGCATTTTAGTTTGCACACATTTAAGTGATTCTTGCTTTATTTAACCTAATTCACAGTTCAGTTAACTGCATCCCAAGACTTAAAACTGGCGATTCCTATGCAAGTCATCTGCTTAATTGAACTACAAAAGTTTGTAAATACATACTTGTTTGATGACACATTCCATGTTGAAATTTAAAATAAAGTTAATATATGATTCAGTTTGCCTTTGCAATTTTTTCCCTGTGTTCTTAGTTAGAAGTCATTTCTACAGTATTTTTAAATGCATGGAATTTTAGAATCAGTCAACTCTGTTACTAAATATGTTGATTTTGGGATCTCAAATAGATCTTTAGTAAGACCTATGATTTTGTTATTTCTACTATCACAAGCATTCGTAATGGTTCCTAAAGGTTTTCATTCAGACAAAAATTCCTGTGATATCCACTGAAGACATTGAAAATAGGAGGTTCCTGATTTCTGTCTTTATGGTGCTCCTGGGCCTCCAGTCCTTTATAAAAGCTTTCTCTTGTGAAATACTCAGGGGGTTTGCAGAACTTCCTTTGTGGGAAACACCTTTGCAGTAGTGAATCGGGAATCTAGAGAAAACCCCCCCCCTCCGCCACAACCATTCTGGTTTCCCTCTGTTCCCTCTACCCTCCGTGACCAGAGGAAGCTGAATCTCAGCAATGACCCACCCTGGAGGGATACCAAGGCAAAGGGAAAGAACCCACTCTAATCCTAGGCTGCTTGGAGCTGGAAGAATTGCCTGCATTGTGAGGTGGGCCTGTAGTTTGTAGGGATGGGAAGCTAAGTTCCTAACTTCATAACCAGGTGGTTTAGGTGCTGGACCTGGTCGAGTTTTGTTGGTGGTGACCACAAGGTGTGTCACAGATCGTTAATAACAATAAACCAGTAGCTAATATTTGTCAAGGGATTGTTACATAGATAATCTCTTACAGTTTATATGTATTTTCTCATTTACTCCAAACAACAGCCCCACGAAGTAGGCACTGTTAATTTCCAATTTGGAGTTGAGAAACCTGATTTTGTGAGGCAATTATGACATGTTATGATCTTTCCTGTCATTGTCATTGTCATTGTTGTCATCATCGTCATCATCCCATTTCAGTTCCTGTCCCTTGTATTTATTCATGGTTCAAAATACAGAAAGAAAAAAATAAACAAAGTACGTTACATGCTGCTATGGTTGGAATATGGTTTGCTCCTGCACAACTCATGTAGAGACTCGTTTCCCAGTGTCAAGGTATGAGGTGGGGCCCGGTGGGAGGTGATTGGATCATGATCATTCTCCTTGAAAGGCTTAATGCTGGTCTCACAATTGGGTTGGATCTCGAAGGAGCAGGTGAATTCCCAAGAGCGGAATGTTACAGAAGAGTGAGCCTGTACCTCCTTTCTCCCGGTCTTGCCATGTGATCTCTTACACACACACACACACACACACACACACACAGCTCTTGCATGCTCTCCTTATCTCTATGCAATGCCACCTGACTCTTCTTAGCCCTTAGTTCAGAGTGTGTGTAAGTAGTGGGTCTGGAAGTTCTTAGAACCTTTCCTGTACCCTCTCCTTTATTACTAGCAGTATTTCAAAATCGTTAAAAGATAGGAATTTATGTTTTAACAATTAAAGGATGTGAAAGATGCCTCATCAGCTTTAGCTCTGTCAACTGGAAGAGCAACTTCCCTTATTTCTGGTTCTTCTTTCCTCTCTCACTAGGACGTCACCCTCTAATGTTTGATGGAGGAAATGCTCTTGGTGCTCCTACTTGCCAGGAAGGTCTGAGAGTCATCTTAGAAAGAATGCTTTCAGTTTACAGGGGTCAGACTCCCTATTTGAGAAAAGATTTGGCAAAAATAAAAACAAAAACAAAAACAAAAACACCTCCAGCAAATAAAAGTGTATTGTGGGACTGAATCCTCCAGAGAAGGGAATGCCAGTCTGAATGAAACCTGACTGCTGAATAACAAGGTCTTTCCCACAGCGCTAGTGTCCTGAGTAAAAGGGACACCCCACCCATGACTGGATTAACCATCAACTCCAACATGCTTAGCGGGGTGAGTAACATCTGACCATATGTCTGACCAGCAGTGCCCCATTTGGTGATGAGTCAGTTGTCACCACTAGCACTAAAGTCATGAGTTGTAGCTGTAAGCTGTTTTAAATGAACATGTCTGTAAAATTCAGCTAGTTTAAGTAGGGAGTTCTACCAGAAACCAAAAGAATGAAGGGTATATGTTGAACCTATAAACTCAACATTTTATACCAAGGATTATTCAGCCACAAAAATGAATGAACTGCTACCAGCAATGCAGAAGAACTGTAGACATAACGTTGAGTGAAAGAAACCAGATACAAAGAACTAATTCCATATATATCAAGCTTAAGAACAGGCAAAAATAATGTGTTGTGATAAAAGTCAGAGTAGTGTTACCTCTTGGTTAGTAAAGGGCGATGATGCTGACCAGGAAAAGGCATAAGTGAACTTTATTGAGTGGTGAAAATGTTCTACATGCTTCTTCTGAGCGTTGGCCACCTGGACGGTGGCCCAGTGGTCCCCGCCCCAGGTGGTATTCTTGTCCTTGGATAGTCTTCCTCCTACCAGGCCCGGAACTCCTGTTAGGCCAACAGGACGTGGCAGAAGCAATGGCATGTCACTTTGGAGGCTAGAAGCTGAAAGACACGGGGCTCCACGGTGCTTTCTCCTGGGTGACCCCTTGCGGAGAAGCTGGCTGCTGGGTCTGGAGGACATCGAGGAAGCCATGCAGAAGAACCAAGGCCATGTGCCTGCAGGGAATTACCATCGGATCCTGCAGCTCCATCAGGCTCCCAGACAGCACCCTAAGCTGATGTCCTGACTGCAACCTCATAAAAAGCTGAGCCAGAACCACTCGGAACCACCCAAATCCCTGGCTGGCAGAAACTGCAATATAATAACTATTTTTTTTAACCTTCTGTGTTCTTTTGATATTTTGTTTTGTTTGTTTTCCAGGTACTAGGGCTCAAACCCAGCACTGTCACTGAGCTACACCCCCAACCCAAAACTGGATCTCCACGTGACTCCTTGCAGCTACCTAACGCTAGGTGGGTCATTATTCTTATGAAATTGGTAAAATTTTATAGGCAAACATTTTTTTACTCTGAAGACAAACTAATAAAACATCTGCAACACATATGCTAGATCAGCAGGCTGATGTTCTTAATAAAGAGCTGTTATGAATCAATACAAAAAAGAAAACAAAGTAACAGGAAGTAAGGGGCACAGAAAAAGAAAATCATTTTTAGCGGGGCATGGTGGTGCACGCCTGTAATCCCAGCACTTGGAAGGCTGAGGCAGGAAGATAATTGCAAGTTTGAGACCAGTTTGAGCTAAAAAGTGACCTGAAGACGAGCCTGAACTGCATGGCGAGACCCTGTCTCAAAAAAGACAAAAAAAAAAATTTTTTTTTAAAAAGATAGGGTCTTGTCACATTGTCAAACTGGCCTCAACCTCACAATCCTCCGTCAGCCTCTCAAGTAGCCGGCATTACAGAGATGCACCACTGTACCTTAAAAATCACTGTACCTTAAAATCACTTACCAACTTATAAAAAACCTTATAAAGATTCTTATTTTCATTTATAATTACAGATATATAAATTAAAGTGTTGGCAAGAGGGTGGGGGAATCAGGCATGGCTGTGTGTTGCTGGCAAAGGTCTGATATACAATCTTTTTGGAAGGCAACTCAACAGTAATCAAAATACCAACACACGTCCTTTTTGATTCAGCAATGTAAAAAAATGTTTTTTGATGTGAAAATTTCCAACACTTCTTTTGTAGATGACTGCAAAGCTTTGTATACAAAGTATTTCGCTGCACCATCGTTCCCAATAACCAGAACCAAGCAAAATGTCCAGTAGGAGGCAAATTAAGTAAGTAATGGAGTGGATCAAAAACCATTTACATGAGGGTTTCAAGCCTTCCACTTCCATCTTCCAGGGAAACAGTTTTGTCTTAGATCATTTTTGTCTTCTCTCTCAATAAGGGAAATGTTCAGTAGCTGTTAGATTTTTGTCATGTAGCATCATGAGGAAGATAGAGGGCACAGAAAAAAGATTTGAGGCTCTGCGGAATCCAGACCAGTTCAGGGATGGGAGGAAGTCAATGGAAAATGAGACGTAAACTTAGGAGCAATTATTGGGATCACAGGTACTACTAATATAGGAAAAATACAGTTCCTGAGCTGCTAGACGTCACATGTGCCAAGTTCATGTCCCCTGAATATTGAAGAATGAATTCCAAGGAACAAAGGTTAAGAGCAGGAAAAGGTTTATTAAGAAAAAGCTCCTCAGAGACAGGAGAATGGGTGGCCACCAAGACTGTTTGTCAGGGGTAATGCATACAACAAAATCACAACATGGGTACAACGTGGCTCCAACTACACCCAACTATAGGATTACAAGTCTAGCTGCTTAACTAATAATGATCAGTAGGGAACCGAGTCACACAGCAAGGGTATCTGGAAAGAACAAAGGCATTTGGGGGCAGGGAGGGGAGTATGGGTCTGGACATTCTGCTCTCCCACTGCGTACCTGGGCCCACTGGGCTGGGTGGTGCTACTCACAGTCTAACCTCAAGTCTCACCTCTAGGGGGCCATTGTTTTTCCATTCTGAGGCCTGGCTCTCTTCCGATACTCTTGTAGCCACAATTCTAATGTCTTTATTTTTTTAATGCTGACTTCCTCACAGCCCCAATCCCTCTCTCACTGTTTATTAATTTCTGTCTAACTTAACTGTCTATAATACTAGAAATGCAAGGAGAGAGATTGTTCTGAAATTCTTGTTGATTGGTAATCTAGTTTTCCCTGACTCATTGTTCTGAGACTGACTCATGTCTGTCTAATTTCTGAGGTGTTGTATACTTGTAATAAAACCCTGTAGGGCTATTAAAAGAAGCAACATAGGCAGGGTGTGGCGACATACACCCATAGCCCCAGCATTCAGGAGACTGAAGCAGGATGATTGCTATGAGTACAAGGGCAGCCTGAACTACACAGTAAGACCCTGTCTCAAAAAAAAAAAAAAAAGTACTGACATAGAGATCATATTGCTAAATGTGAAAAAGCACAGTGAAAACTGTGCTATATAATGTTTCTGCTTACTTTAGAAGTTTGTACTTACTGTAAAAGTCACATATTACACTTGAATATATGTTTTCAACTACATAGAAGCTTCGTGAAGGATGTTTTTGCATATTTACAAGGATCATACTTCTAATAATTTTATTTTCCTTCTAGTTTTGTCCTTTATTATTCTGGGATCAACACTGAATGGTGCTTATAAAGATAGCAGCATTGAACATTCCTTAGGGAAACAAAAGTCTTAGGATTTCAATCAGGTTAAAGCAATTTTAGTAAAAGGAGAAAATAACCACAAATGTAACATGGATTATTCATCATAGTGGAATTAAAAGTGATTTTTAAAAATTCTTATCTCAAAACTTCTGTGTGTTTTTGAAGTTCCTTTGCTCAAGTACCATGAGCACAGAATTATTTTGTCAGCAAAAACCTGTGTTCCTTAGAAATAAGGTAGTTTATTTTAAAATATTTCCTAGCTTTTGGGGCATTGTTGAAGCTGCACAAAGACTAAGACCTTAGGAAAAAAATGTGTAACAGCTCTGGTAGTGTTTTGGTGAATGGTGGTCATACTGTGATTTGTGACACACCTGAATTTCTGCTCATCCCAGGAATGTGTCTCATGGTGTTTGACATTGCCTTTACTTGAGTCAGTTATTTTGTACAATGAAGCAAAAGGAAAGCGTGTTGAAACACTCAGGGCTGGGTCCAGGCCAATAATTTCTTGACCTGCTAAGGTGGGCCCTGAGATTTTGCCTTAAGAGTCTTTCCAGCTTTTATTTTTAATAGTGCATGTTTGCAGTACACAGTGATTACATGCCCTGTGGGGAGTCGGTACATGCACATTCTCAATCTTTTGGCATTCCCTCTTCCTTCAGGCGGCCCTGCGACCAAATTTTGACACTCCTTGCACGGAAAGCATAGTATTCTGTCATCAGCAGGACCCCCGAGAGCCTAAGTCTTGGGAAAAAGTCATCATAGAAGATCCAGCGCGGAGATGCAGAGGAAATCCCTCTGGCTCCACTGTAGGCCAGCGGGGTGGACGTCTCAGGGAGGAGCAGGGCGGAAGCAGCAGCGCTCGTCAAGGATAGGAATAGGAAGGTCACCGCCATCCTGGTCCCACGACTGAGTTTCGTCATTGTTACACATGGAAATTTAATCTCTTCATTGTAAATAGGTTTCCACTGTGGTCAATGAGACGCTTACCTCCCTGTTCTTAACATCAAAATGATTCTGATTGATGCGTTATAGCGGCCTGCATAATTGAAATTTGAGGGAAAGTTACCAGAAGTTCATATCACAAAAATAAGACAAGAATATATAATAAGTGCATGGCTCAAAAACGAAGATGCTTTTGTTTTTGTATTACCTGATGTCACTGAGAATTCGAACTCTGGTCAGATCACTGGGTTTTTCTGGCCGGGGCTCCGGGCTGAGCGCGACTCGGCCAGCAGGTGGCGCGGTTCTCGCGCTGTCCCCGGTATGGTCCGGCAGACCGTAAACAAAGGGTGGAGGAGCCGCCAGCCCCTCCGCGTCCCGCCCCTGCGCGAGGGATCACACGCGGTCACGCCACTGCGCATCACCAGCGCCAGCTTTGCTAATAGTGCCCAGGCACCCATTCCTTTTGCGTAACCGGGTTTGGGAAGGAAAACCGCTGAGTACTTATCGAGGCCGAAATAAACACGCTTTGCACTAGGGACGAGGTAGTTTTTTCTGTTGATCGATTGACTGATTGACTATTTACAAACAAGGTCTCACTAAATCTCCAGGTTGTCCAGGCTGGGCTCGGGTTTACGATCCTCCTGCTTCAGCACCCCCGCAGAGTGCTGGGATTACAAGCTTGCGCCATGACGCCCGGCCGAGGAATGATCTTCATTGGGGAAACGTCTCCAAGCATTCTCATTGCTAAAACCTTCTCGCCCAACCTCTCCAACCCAGGAGAATTTAGGGAAACGAGTTAAAGCATCGAGACCAGAAATTGCTAGCACAAGTCTAGAAATATCCTCCTGGGCTGGACTGCAGAGGCTCAGCTGCAGGGGCCTAGGAGACCCTAGCCCCACGCCGCGTACCCCGGGGCGCAGGACTGAGGACCCGGGAGAAGTAGCTGATATGGGAGACAGGCTGTGCTCTGCCCCGACCTCCCTCCAACCCTCCCCCGCTAGGCCCCGCCCACAGCGGGAGGAGCCTCGGACCCCGCCTTCCTTCCTGACCTGCGCGCGCAGTCCGTCCCCGCCCGCGCCGGCTCACTCCCCAGTCAGGCGCCCGACCCGGGGCGGCCGGTGTTAGGGGCGCGGCTTTCAGGGCGCTGTGCGGAGCTGGCCGGAGCCGACGGCGGAGCGAATCCCCGCGCGGCGGCAGCATGGGTGCGCGCGGCCGGGCCCTCGGCCTCCTCCTGCTGCTGCTCTGCCCGGTGCAGGTGAGCGGCCCGGCTGCCCCGGGCGGGCGGTGGGTGCGCGGCGGGGCCGGGGCCGGGGCCGGAGCCGGCGGGGGAAGGTGGTCTGCGGGTGCAGCCGGGGAGGTCCCCGCCTCTCCGGCTCCAGTCTCCCGCCACGCGCTCCTGGCTGGGGTCTGCAAGAGGGCGACAGCTGGAGGCTGCTCGTGTGACCTGCTTTGAGCGGGTGCCCGCTGTGGTTCCCGAATTTCTCGATGCAGGATGTGGCATCAGAGGGGAGGAGAGCGGGCGGAAAGGGCTAGAGACCTTATTCAATTCTGTTTATTGAGAAAATCTTCATGCGCGCGAACTCTTTAGAAGATCGAGTGCAGGTTGTTGTTAGCACCCCAGGAAACCGAGGCCCACGGGGGTAGCTGAATTTCCTCTTGTCACAGTTACCCGGCGACAGGACTGCGTGTCCTGAGTCCTTTGGTGGCTTTTCCTAGGTTCGGTAGCCTTGGGCACCGGCTCCTCACTGTTGTTTATAAAGGAAAAGTCGTAGCGGGTGAGGTTTGGGGGGTGGCTAAGGGTGCGCGTGCTTCTTAATGAAACCAGATCGGGATGAAAGAGTGAGCCTTTGGGGATTGTGTCCTTTGGCCACTGGTTCTCTTCAAGTAGGCCGCCAGTGTCGATGAGGTGGTGTGGCGGGGGGAGGCGGAGGGAGGGGTCCCGCGGACTAGAAAAACCTGTCTTTTCTGTGTAGTGATCTCAAGGTGATCCAGAACCCTTTCCTTGTACGTGTGTGTGTGTAAGGGAGAGAGAGAGGTCCCCAAATGGGTGGGTTTGTGGAAGAGCACACATCTGGTATCAGGATGAACTCAAAAGTGCTTGGTTGGGAGGAAGTGCAGAGGAAAACCTGTTTCAGAGAGGCAGTTTGGGATGGGTTATGGGCTCAGTCATAGATCACTCACTGGCTGTGTGGTTTTGGGTATTTTACTGTTGGCTTCAGCTTTATTTATTTATTTATTTATTTATTTTGTTTTTTGAGACAGGGTCTCACTGTGTAGTTCAGGCTGACCTTCAACTCACTATGCAGGTATAGTTCAGGCTGGCCTCCGACTTGCAGGAATCTTCCCTGCCTCAGCCTCCCAAGTACTGGCATTTCAGGCATGTATTACCATGCCTTGCTATCAGTCTGAAGATAAAAGTAATACCTTGTGGAATTATTGGGTTTAGTAAGTAATATAGCATATATGCCTAAGGTAGTTAAAAACGCAAGAAATTATGTGCCGTAGAGAAAATACAGGTATTCAGTTTCCTGAGCATTGCAGAGCAGGGCAAGACCTTTTACTTCAAGGTAGTATCCAAGGCTGTTGGCCAATGGGCGTCTCTGTTTTGAGCATATTTGAAGTAGGTCAGTTTGATTTGAATCTCTTGCACAATACTTAGGAGCCTTTTTGAGGTCAGCAGATCTTAACTAGAAGGACCACTATTGTTAATTCTTTAAATTGACTCCTGTCTAGAGGCTTCAGGGCATCTGAATAGAGGAGGTGAACCCCAGAAGCCATACTGGAGAGGAGGTGTGTGTGTTTAGGATTCATATCAATGATAGCAGCACATCAGGCTTCGGTGTGAGCACTAAACAAGTCTTAGAGTTACAAACTAACTGTCCTTTGTAAGGTCTGAAATACATTTTGGGGAGTTTTTTTGTTTTGTTTTTTTTTTTTTTTGCTTTTCTTAATTTTTACAATTTACAGATTCAGTAACAGTCCTAGGCTGTGTGATTTTAAAACCTCGTAATATCCAAATTATGTATGCAGAAATAGTATGTCTGTCTCCTGGCTGTGTTTTTTTTGTTTGTTTTTGTTGTCGTTGTTTTGTTTTTTGACACAGGGTTTCATTCTGTAGTCCAGGCTGGCCTTGAACTCACTGTGTAGCCTGGGCTGGCCTCGAACTCTCAGCGGTCCTCCTGCCTCAGCCTCTTGAGTGCTGGCATTGCAGGCACGCCACCTGGCCTGGCTGTTCAGCTGTGATTTTTATAAGGTTTTCCTTGAAGGACTTGGAACTCAGGGAAATCCGAATGGGAAGTAATCTCTTGTGTGACTTTTCCAGAGGGATCCAGAATGGGTTAATCTTTTAGCCTTCAGAGGGGAAGAACAGCCATTTGAAATTAGAATAAATATGAGTAAATTTTCCCAGTCTCTCCTAGCTTGACCAATACCATGATTAGATATCTTGCCAACCTAAGTGATCAAGTGGAAATGGAGATTTTTTTATTTTAGCAAGTGGGCAGAGAGCAAAAGACTTGCTGAATGGATCTTTGTATTTCTGCATGTTTGTCATATTACCCGGAACAAAGAATCTCTCTGATCACGAAGATAGCGTGACCTCTCTTCCTGGGTAACCCTTCCTCAGCCTCCACTTGTCTGAAATGAATGACACAGTACCTACTAGGAAGCCTGATTAGGCCAGCTCTAATCTGATCACAGGTGTCCCTTTCCGCTCTCTCATCCAGAGCTCTGAGAACAGTATCCTCTGTCCAGCTAAATTATTTGCTATCAAAGCTTCGCTTGTCTTTGAAATTGTCATTCTCCCCAAGTCCAGTCCTTCCTCTGAAGTTCTGGGTCTTTGTTTAAACTGCTGCAGTGGTATTTGCTACCTGGCAAAAAACTGAATTAAAAGACTGGAGCATGGGTCTGTACTCTTCCCAAGAGTGACCCTGGACAAGACAGTTAATCCTGTGAAGCTTCAATTTCCCTCTCTTTAAAATTGGTTAATGTCTTACTTTCTTGTTGCTGGGATAAAATGCCCGACACTCACAAGTTAAAAAAGGGAAGGTTTATTTTGACTCACAGTTTGTAGAGGTTTCAGTCCATAATTGGAGGGCTCCAAGGCAGGACAGCATGGCAGCAAGGCAGAGGGGCAGGGCAGAGGAGAGCTGCTCATAGCATAGCAGGCAGGAAGCAAAGAGGTCAAAGGAGCGGGGAAGGAGATAGACCCTCCCAGGCCACACCCCCAGCAACCCACCTCCTCCAACCAGACTTCATTCCAACGTCACATTAGCTATAAACTAATCAGTGAACTAATCTGATGAGTATCACATCCTCATGATCCAGTCATCTCCCTCAAAGCCCCACCTATGAGCAGTTAAGGCTTTGGGGGGACATCTAAGTAGAAACCTTAACAGTTAACAACTACACAACTTCTTAGAGTGCATGTCAAAAGATAGGAATTTTTTAAATTAAAATACCAGATTGCAGGCACCTTGAGGGACAAAAACTATATGACTTTCAGATATAGCCAGGGCTCTTTTCATAGACTCTTTCAGTGACTAAATCTTTGGGCTACAGAATGGATTTGGAGAGGGATTTAGCAGCGGGTGGCTAGCAGAATTGGATTTGAAATTGGTGTCTGGTGAGGTGATTGTGGGGTGATTGTGGCTAGCCAGGTTTTTCTTTGCCTGGCCCATGCTGCTTAGTCTTAATCTGAATGTTTGATTTGGCCACAAAACTTTAAAACAAAGCAAAAAACTCTGACCGGTGCAAATGTACTCTTGGGGGATTTGAGAGAAGCTGTAAAACTTTGTTCATCTTCTTCTTTTCCCTTCCTTAAGTCACAAGAAGAACTCAAGTTAATTTCTTCAACATAAAAATGGGAGCTCTAAAAACAATGTAGGGTAGCCGGGCGTGGTGGCGCACACCTTTAATCCCAGCACTTGGGAGGCTGAGGTAGGCAGAGCGTTGTGAGTTCGAGGCCGGCTTGGTCTACAACTCGAGCACAAGGCCAGCCTGAGCTACATAGTGCGACCCTGCCTCAAAAAAAAACCAGGGCTGGGAGTTTGGCTCAGTGCCTTAAGCGCCTGCCCTGGCAGGTGCAAGGTTGTGAGTTCAATCCCCAGTGCCGCAAAAAAAAAAATAAAAAACAAAAAACAAAAAAAAACCAATGTAGGATGCATGATCAGGAGCACTAACCCATTCATAAAGCAGACCATGCATTGTAAAGTGGTATGTAAATGTTAGTTACTGTCCTTATCCTCTTCATAGTTGATGAGGGGAAGATAGATTAAAAAAAATTATAGTATAGCAAAAAGTACTTAAATAAGGATAAGGACGAAATGTTACAAGGAGTCTTTTTTGGGGGTGGGCGGTTTTTTGAGTTTCAAGATAGGCTTTTGCTGTATAGTTCAGGCTGGCCTTGAACTCACAGCAAAACTCCTTCTTCTACCTTCTGAGTGCTGGGCTTACAGATGTCCACCATCATGCCTGACCTTAAATTTAAAAAACGAAAATAAGGAGAAGTTACCCAGTTTCTTAGTTAATAGAAAGCCATCGAATGTTCATTTGAAAAGGGTGAATATTATGGCATGTAAATTTTCTTCATAAAGCTGGGAGGGACATAGTCTATATTACTGAAAACTAAAGAAAAAAAAACTGCCTGATTTTTGTATAATGCTCCACTGCTGTCACACAGAATCTTCCTTTGTCCTCATAGAATTCCTTTAGTGTGGGTGTAGTGTTTTCCCCATCTTACAGTATGTGGACACCAACTTTCCATCAGAAGTCAGGCCAGACCAGCCTCCACCCCAAAGCTCCCGCCATATTTGTTTGGTCTTCCTCCTTGACTCTAAAGGAACCAGCAGGCAGCATCATCTCAAGGCTGGGTTCTCTACGCCCCTCCTCCTGCTCCGTTGCACCTTGTGCTGACTGGTCAGGCCTGTCTATGTCCCTGCTCCTCGGACAGACAGTGGGCAGTGAAGTTACTGCACCACCGCACCTCCTTCCCCACCTGGAACGTGAGCTGGGTGGAGGACCCCACCGTCGAGGTGTCCCAGTGCTGGCCTCAGGTTGGGGACTGTCAGTTTTGAGGAAGTGAGTCATTACTTGACAGCTCCCTGGGGAGGTTCCTAAGCCGAGAATGATTGTCATTGCTGGAGGTAAACAAGTCCGTGAAGGAGAAATGGCGTTTTTATGGGGTCATGGTGGATGGAACACCTGGCTCTGGTGTGTTTCCAAATTCTGTGGGTCTAGCAGTGCCCAGACCACGGTGGAGTTTGACACAGTAACTTTGGGGTGGGAAAAGGGGGAAGATGAGAGGGAAGATGTGGTGAACCTTTGATTTGGGCCTGTAAAATCATGTCATTTATGAGTCATGATCTCCCAGTATCATCTCTGACTTAGTTTCTTGACCTGTAAAATAGCCCGATTCTACTTCCTAGAGTGTCTGAGAAGCAAGAGAGGCAATGAGAGAGAAATCACATAACCTAACGCCTGGCATGCAGTTGCTGTTTAGTCAGTATTTCCCCGAGTTTGTGCTTGCTGACGTTCAGCACTTCTCTGTGGGTGACCTGCGCGTGTGTTAGAGTCAGCCTCAGCAGTGGCTGCTGTTGCTCATGTGTGGCCGAAGAGGCTTTTTACAACCTCTCCTGAGCTGTCCTTATTACTGTTGAAAGAAGCTTGCTGGTGCGGTTACACAGCTAGTGATTAAACCCTGGGGCATGTTGTGAGATGCCTAGATGACCTCTCCTTGTAGCCTTGTGACTACTCAATTCTGGCTGAGGTCAACATGTCCAGCATTTCTCATTGTTCCACCTGTTATGTAATCGCAAGTCAAATACCCTCAACTCATTTTGAGTGTTGATGGCTTCCACATCCATGAACATCGGTGGCAGGGAATTTCTAAGCAACTGTTTATTACGTCTGGTCCACCCTTGGGGATCTCACAGTCTTACAAGGGAACCAAGACAAAAACAAGAAAGTACTCTTGTGATTCTCATAAATATAAACTCTGCTTGATCTCAGGTCAGGAGCCAGCATACTCTGGCCTGGCTCCAGCCTGTTTTTGTAAAGTTTTATGGGGAATGTGCACCCACATGCACCCATGTCCTTGTCTGTGGTTGTGTTTGAGTTTCAATGGGCAAAGACAGTAAATGCCACAGCTGCGCTACTTAAGGTTTGGCCCTGCACTGGCACAGTTCTCCATTCCTGCCCTAGTGGATCCACAGGGAGTTGGTGGAATGGGACAGAAACAGATACTGAACACCAGAAATCTGGGACTGGGGGACCCAAGGTTGGGGTGGCTGCTCCCCAGCCCTAGTCTCCCCAGGCTCCCAGCCCAGTGCCATCTCTGTTTAAGGACGCCGTCTTCAATTAGGTAACCCCGGAAATAGACAAGGACTCAGAGTTTAGGGCAGTGAGGAAATAGTCTTGGGAGAGGCTTCTAAAGGAGGCCTAATTAAGGAGGGCGTTCTAGGATGGGGAAGACCGAAACCTGTGCAGGAAACAATGAGGGTTTGTTCTGGGGCTGGAGAAGTGGGCTGGAGTTTGACCTTCAGGATCTGAATAAATACAGTGAAAGGCGGTTCACAGAGAGCTGGAAGCCAATCTGCGGGAGGGAGATGAGGCTTCCTCGTGAAAAAGTAATTTAAAAGTCACTGCACTTGTGTGTCATCTCTATAGGTTTACTTCTGGGGAGAAATTAAAGCCAAGAAGACCTAGGTCTCCTAAATTAGTACTAGTTTAATCTGAAAAAGACGATGGGGGTGGATCGGTGCAGGAGAACCTCAGTGTTACATATTTCATTTACACTTGCAATGTATGGCTGCAATGTGTGGCTATGTGGAATGGGTGTGTATTGATTTGTAATTAAAGAAAAATATGCAGCCACTTATTTTTTTAATGTTTTAGGAGTTGGCAAAGTTTTTAAGTGCTTAAGTAAGGTAATTCTTCTGGTTATGACTAGCTCTGTAAGACTGATCTATGACCATGAGATTGAACTGTGAACAGCTCATCTTTTTTTTTTTTTTTTCATTTTTATGGATGTTTATTATTAACATCTTTAAATGATAGCAAAAACTAAAAATTAGCTACTTGACTTTAATAAGGGAAGGAAGGAAAAACTCATCATTCTTTGGACTTGTCCCTGACTTGATTTGAAGATGTCCCCCAGTGCAAAGTGTTCAGAGGGAATTGGGTCGTGAGGGTTCTGCCTTGATGACTAGATTAAAGCTGTTACCCCAGGAGTGGGTCAGTTATCACGAGAGTGGGCTCCTACGAGGGCGTGAGTTCAGCTCTCTTCCCTCTGGAGTACTTACTCGCTGCCCATGTGATTCGTACTACAGAAAGATGCAGGCCCTCGATCTTGGATTGCCCAGCCTCAGAACCGTGAGCTGGGTAAACGCTGTTCATTATAAATGACCTGTCTCACTGCTCTGTTGTAACCACAGCAAACAGTCTAAGGAAGGCCTCCTGGCTTCAGTCAGGCTCTGACAGGGTAGGTTACTAGACCTTGCCATACACCGTGATCTTGGCCCCGTAGTCCTTGATCCAGATGTGTCTGGCTTCTGCTCTTGGAACCCCACTCTGCAAACTTCATCCCTGGGTTTTCCTTTTTTTGCCCTAGGACATGAGCTCATGTACTACTACTACTACTACTACTACTACTTCTTCTTCTTCTTTTTGGTAAAATACACCAAATTTCCATTGAATGTCATGTTTAGTGACATTGAGTATTTCACATTGTGTGCAACCTTCACTACCGTCTATCTTCTGAACTGAGTTCATGTTTTAGATGCATTTTTTTGACTGTGGTAAGCCTTAAAAATTGCTCGATTTTATTTCAGTACTGGACGTAGTGCTTTCTTCCCCAACTGAATATTATTGACTATAAAATCAGTAGTCTTGAACCTTGTATCAAGATTATGTGGTTTGTTTAAAAAGGAAGCCGGGCATGGTGGCACACATCTGTAATCCTAGTACTTGGGAGACTAAGGCAGGAGGATCATTGCAAGTTCGAGACCAACCTGAGCTACAAAGTGAGCTCAAAGCCAGCCTGAACTGCCTAGCAAGACCCTGTCTCAAAAAGACACACAGAAACACACACACACACAAAAGTGGGTTCTAGGTGTGGTGGCTCACATCTGTAATCTCAACTACTGGAGAGGCAGAGGCAGGAGGATAACAAGTTTCATGCCGAGCTGGACCATATAGTAATGTCTGTTTCAAAAAGGGGGTGTGTGGCCTGTGTGAGCCTAGTTTGCTGTCTGCCATTGTCTCTGTGAGTGTGAAGAGATTTTGTGGCACGTTCATTTTGTTAATGAATAAAGACCTGACTGCCCACTGTGCCATGGTGATTTTGAGACTGGAATCCAGTCGCTCGGACACCAGCAAAGACCTTAGGAGGTTGCAGAGGTGAGCACACCCAGCCCCGTCTGCTCAGGTCCCTTGGGTTCCTGGGTCCACTCAGGGGTGACCTGCAGTGCAGAAGAAGGAGACCTGGCTCCCCAGCAGCCTGGGTCTGGCTCTGTGAGTCTCAGGTGTAACCTCCCATGAGTCCCTTTGCCTGGGAAACCCTCAGTTTGCTTGTCTGTCATTTCAGGTCCTGCCTCCCAGATTGATCAAAGGATTCTATTAATCGGGGTGCCCTTGGCCAGTGCCTGCACGCTGTGTGGGGGGAGGGAGGAGTGTGTGTGCTCCTTGAGGACGCTCAGGGGAGGTTTGGGAGTGGCCTTAGCAGGTAGCCTGGGATAAAGTGGGAAGCGTTGTGGAGGGAGGCTGGACCCCAGAAAGCAATGCAGAGGCAGCCAGTCCCCCCCAGTGTGGGACAGAAGCCGAGGCGGGGTAGACTCCAGTATTAAGTGTGGCACTTTGAGGGGCACGGACAGAGCCAGGAAGAGGCACCTGGAGGTTGTCCCATAGGCAGCAGGAAGGGTAGGTTGTGGGTTCTGAGCACCCAAAAGCTTTGGGGCCACTGTGCCTAGGGGACCCTGCCACTTGGATGCAAGAGGAGGAAGACGGTGAGAGGGAGCCCAGGATGGGCCGTGGCTTGGCTGTGGGAAGTGCCTGGGGGGGGTCAGACTCCCTCACAGAGGGCCCAGAAGTAGAAGAGGGAGCCAGAAAGACAGGGTTCCCCTGGAGCACCAGAGGCTGTTAGATGGAGGGTTGGCAGTGCAGCAGGAGGGGCTCACTGAAAGCTGAGACAGAGGTCACGCATGAAGTCAGAGCAGTGGTGTCAAATGCCTGTAATCCCAGCACTCGTGAGGCAGAAGCAGAAAGATTGCTGTGAGTTCGAGGCCAGCCTGGGCTACATAGTGAACTCAAGGCCAGCCTGAACTACACAGCGAGACTCTCTCAAAAAAAAAAAAAAAAAAAAAAAAAGGAAATCAGTTTACAAAAGCAGGCACAGGTGGAGGGGCCAAGAGGAGATGACAAGAAAGAGCAGGTGGTGGCTGTGCCTGTGAAGGCTCGGGAGGATGCTGGGGTGCAAAGAGGTGGGGGGAGGGGTGGGTGAGCACTGCTGGGGAGGGGTGTTCCACACAGCAGATTATATTTTATGGGGAGTCTGTTTCTGGAGCAAGGGTGCTGTAGCTTGAATCCCAGCTTGGCCACTTTTTGCATTATCTCAGACCAGTCACTTAGCATCTTGGTTCCTCATCTTCTGCATTTGTACAGTGTGTGTAAATATAGCCCCTCCCACACCAACCCGTTGTTTGGCATCACTGGGTCGCTATATGAAGAGCATTTGGGTGTCACTGGCTCAGGGCTGCTGTAGGCAGGGTACGTTGGTGAGAAGCAGACCAAGCCCACTGTTCCGCATCCGCAGAAACCTCAGGTATTTTCTTCAGGTCATCGGAACCTCTTGGTGGAGATCCCAGACAGTTGGAAAACAAAAACAATAATTCTTTACATTTGATTGTACCATGCTTTGTAGTTTACTAGACAGTGTAGATATGTGTATGTGTCTAATATATATGTATGTATATGTGTGTGTACATATCCCCTCTATTGCTCTTCACACCAGACCCATGAGATGAGCAGACCGTGAGCTGCATTTTGTTGGCAGGAAGAACTTGCACTTGGTGTGGTTGAGTAATGGGCTGCAGGTGTGAACAAGTGCCAGGTGTGGTGGGCTCAGCGCCTGTACTGACCCACTGCCTTTTTTTTTTTTTTTTTTTGTGGCACCAGGGGATTGAACTCACAACCTCGCACCTGCCAGACAGGCGCTTAAGCCACTGAGCCAAACTCCCAGCCCTAGTTTTTTGAGGCAGGGTCACACTATGTAGCTCAGGCCGGCTTTGCACTCGCATTGTAGATCAAGCCGGCCTCGGCCTCGAACTCACAACGCTCCTCCTACCTCAGCCTCCCGAGTGCTGGGATTAAAGGCATGCACCACCACGCCCGGCGACCCACTGCCTCTTGAGAACCCAGGCTCCTGACCGAGCTCCAAGTCTTCCCCTTCCCCACCCTCTCCCACCACTTGGGTAGAAACAGCACTTTGTCTCGAAACAAATGACACAGATTGAAAGGGATGATCATTGTGGAAAGGAATCTGGACAGCTTTGGGTCATCTTGATTTACTCTTGTGGCACCAAGTGCTGAGGAAGGGAAACCTAAGCTCCAGATGCCCATCTCCTACGCCGTGGCCAGGCCAGGACTCGGTGTCTGTTGTTGGCTACAATCTGTGGGAGGCATGCATTCAAACTGGGCCCCTGCACTTGGCCCAACAAACCAAACCAATGCAGAATTCAAATCACAGTGTGAATTTTGGCTGGTTGAAAAAGGTCCTGTATCCAGTTAACTAATTAAACTGTAGTTATTTGGCCAATTAAGTTGTGTTTTGTGCCGCCCTTCAGTTTTTCTATAAATGCTGTCTGATCCCATTGTTGGAGTTTTGGGAAACTGCTCTGGTATCTGCCAGATTCAGGTATCAGTTTTGTTTTACCTTGCTCAAATGAACTACTCAGTTTAGTTGGCCTTAGGACTTTTAGCTCAGTGGCAAGGCCTGAATGACAGCCAGTCAATTGAGAATCCTTTGCCAACTAGGGAGGGAGGTGTCCCTTTTATTTAAATTACGTGTAAATATCAGGAGTTTCCTGTGCCTCTCTAATTAGCTTTTGCCTCTTCATACTTCAATTTGAGGAAAACCCAGAGTTGCATTCCTTTCCTTGGTATTGTTAGATCTAGTTGAAAGCTTGTCACTTCCTGATTTGAATGATTTCCTTTCCTTATGGCCTAAATATATGACTCTTAGTGAGTGGAGAGAGGGGTAGTCATAATTTTTATTTTGTAATATCCAAAGGAAGGTACATTGACTCTTCAGATTCCCTCATTGTGCGCACACACCCCAACCTGGTTGGTTGGTTTTTAATTTCAGGTTTTAGGGCTTCATGGACTGTTGTGGGATTTGTGCTGTGTGAAATCTGTGTCAGCCTCTGTCTCGAAGTTCAGCAGCCTCAGACCCTGAAAGACAACCTGCGGCTGCCTCTGCAGTTTCTGCCCAGGGGATCCACGCTCTTTGCGTTCTGTCAGGTCACGTGCCACAGTCCCTGGACAGAGCCCGTGCTGTTGCTTCTGTGACTCTTCCGCCAGGCATCTTGGGAGCCATGGTTGCTTCCCGGTATCTAGGGTTTCACTGTGGGACAGGTGGTTACAAGCCAGCGGCCCTGGCTTGCCGGGCCCTCTGTGGCACGGAGTCCACTGTTGTGCAAAATGTCAGGTTGCTCTGGGCAGCAGCCTCGGAAGGTGCTGATTCACACTGGACCCTCCCTTCTTGGGAGTTTTCTAACAGCCTTGTGACTCTCACATGGGGAATATGAGTGGCTCTTGAGAAATCTTCTCTTAAGAGATTTAAAAAAAATTTTTTTTTAGATTGCTTAGGTGATTTGCCTTAAAGTTAGCGCAAAGATTCCTTGCTTTCCACTTAAATCTCAAGGACATTTTAAGAGGGAAGAGCAAGAATGAACACTATGTCCTGATGTTTGTAGTTTTTTTAGTTACTTAAAAAGTACTGACATTAATTAATCTAAGTACAAGTGGAAATACCCTTTCACTGTTTAGAACATTACGCAGATGTATATGAAAAGTATCTCAGCACTAAATTCACCATTTTGCTTTGCTTCGCGATTCTTAGTGATTCTTACATGGAACTATAGCTACTATGGCTTCCTTTTAAAATACACTAGCAAGAAGTAGAAATCATTAATTGAGGTTTTTTGTTACCTACTTCACTAACCTGAAAAATCCATTTTTGGGCATTTGTTTTATTTTCATTATTTTCACAATGCTTAACAATTGCCATTTGCTGTTACTTCATTTTGCAGATGTCTGGAAGGCTCTGTAATGATACTTCAGTGTTTTTTATAATTGAAACTTGTTTTACCATTGAGCCCTGGCTGACACCTAGTTTTGTGTGGGCTCTCCATAGGTGTTTTCACAGTCCTGCATTTGGTATGGAGAGTGTGGAATTGCATCTGGAGATAAAAGGTACAACTGCAAATATTCTGGGCCACCAAAACCACTGCCAAAGAATGGTTATGACTTAGTGCAGGTAAGTTTGTTGTCTTGAACACTGGGAATGCAAACTACACATCACGAGGCCCTCTGGGTTAGCCTTAAATGTATGGGGGAGTGAGGGTGGAGGGAAGGCTAATAACAGGCTGAATCTTATCCCAGACTCTAACCTGTAGCACATGATACTGAGAAGGTAACTCCAGAGCCTTGATTTTTCAGGAACTGACCTTGTGCCTCTCATAAAGTTTCCCAACAATGGATTAGTGACCTTGGTACCTCTAATGTTACTCCTTGGAACTTCCGCAAAACATATTGGAAGTAGCTTTTTTGGTTCCTAGATTTCAGGATTGGAAGAGACTGTGCCACTAAGACGCTATGACTTCCTCCCCACTCCCACCCCTGCTGTCTTCATGGTTTCTCCACAGTGCCTGAGAATCTGGAACATTTGTCTGCTACTAGGATTCTGCTTTCCATTATCAGTTTTACCATCCTTGATAAACAGGGACATTAGAAAAGAACTTGGAAAATCAGGGTGAAAAGTTTGGTTTTAGAAGCCTACATTTTCAAAACTCAGGTTGCCATGATAATAGATCTAGACTGACTTGCTCCTGTCATGAGGATTAATAAAGGTTTTGACTTTTCCTGGAGTGACTCATGGAGATCACAAAAGACATTCTGGTTAAACTTAAACAAAAATTGTAACAAGAGGTAAAACGATTGTCAGGGGAAGAAAGAGAACTTCCAAGCAAGAAAAAGATTAGAAGTGTCTCTGAAACCTCTATGTATGAATCCCTAGTTTACCAGTAGTGCATTTGGGAGCTTTTGGAGAGACTTCTGCAAGAACTTTGGAAATGCTTGCCTTACCCTCACGCATCCAGGAGGGGTTAGGGAGTGAGGTTGCCCATCTCACCAGGGATGCCGTGCTTACCTTAACCGTGCTGCTCGCCTGCTGTGCTCTCTCCCTAAAGGAGCTCTGTCCGGGATTCTTCTTTGACAACGTCAGCCTCTGCTGTGATGTTCAGCAGCTGCAGACGCTGAAAGACAACCTGCAGCTGCCTCTGCAGTTCCTGTCCAGGTGGGTTGGCTGCAAGGCAGACAGAATGGGATCCGTTTACTACTTGTCAACCATGCATGTTCAGGTTTCTTTTAAAAAGTCAGTTTATCTGTTTTATTTTACGAAAGTGCTCTTTATTATGTGTCATAAGTAAGGAGGAATCCAGGTGTGTTGGTGCACGCCTATAATCCCAGCACTCTGGAGGCTGAGGCAGGAGGATTGATGTGAGTTTGAGGCCAGCCTGGTGAGTGCACGGCTAGCCTGAACTACATATTGAGACCCTGGCCCCCCTCCCCCCACAAAACCCCATACGTAAAGAGGACCTGCTCATGATGGACTCAGTTCTCTTCCCAGTTGCACTCAGTTGAGACTTGAAGTCCCCTGGGGTGTCCTGGCCTGCGGGTGTCTGTGTGAGGGCTGGGTTCTCCAGAGGCGGTGTCTGCGCACAGTGGGGGCCACTTCCGGGCGTCCTGCTCAGATCCCATACCATCTCGGCCATGTCCTCCTCACCTCCCCTGCTTTGTGTGCCGTCCTGGCCTCTTACTGTGGTAAATGATGTGCTGGACTCAGGTCCTTGGTGCGGCTGGGTTTGGGTCACTGCTACGCTTGTTCTCCGGGAGTCGGCTGGTTTCATCAGAGTTCACTTTCAGTTCCCTCTGTTTTCTGTGGCCCAGGCAAGTACGAAGCAGTGCACAACAGATACTTTTGTCTGCCTACCTAGCAGTTTTCAAATGTTTAAAAGAACAAACCGGTGGTGTGGTGTTCTTTAGAACAGCAAATTGTGGTGCCCTTGTACATTTTTCAGGCTTTAGCACATTCATGGGGCAGCGGGGAGCAAATGAAGAGGAGAAAATGCTGTCATCTGATACCACTGTGGCAGGGCACAAGCCAGTGTCCACTGAGGAGCCCCGTGTCCAACTAGAATGGGCAACATAGAGTGGACACCATACTGAGCTGTCCTCTCAGCACCTAAGGTTGAGTCAAGACTTGGAGGCCACCGTGCCCCACAGAAAGCTGCTGGCCATTGATGGAGCCAGAGTGGAACCTTCCTCACTTGATTGAAAAATGTTTGTTTAGCTCCTACTCTGGCTTCAGCAGATCGCCAGCTTTTCCCTATGTTATCAGAGGCATCAAAGCATCTGAGAGAAGCAGCTTGACATATAGAATCTTATGGAGCTGTCAAACTTGGTGGTCTTGGAGAGTAAAGGAAGTAACATGGAAAGAGATTTGTAATTCATGGGAAACTGTAGAAAACTATACATTCCAAGAGCTATTCTTGTCAGAATGGGGTGGTTGTAGTTCCTGGTTTTGCCACAGTAAAGCACAGAAGAGTCAGTGTGTGTCCGTCTCTTACTGGAGTGGAGGCTTTGGTCATGTGGACTGGATCAGACTAGAAAGTCCTCTCCCTTGTCGGCATGGAGAGAATGCAAAGTGAGTGAAGCAACAGCTTTTGTCAGGGGCAGTGGACCAAAGGGGAGAGAGGGCCCTTTTGCTGTATAACAAGTCAACATTTGGAGCTTAAACCTTGGACCTGAAGGACAGCTGTCAGCTTGTGGTTCTCATGTATTTCTGAGATCTACACAGCCAACAAATGCCGCTGCTGTCTTTTTATCTTTAGAAGCCACACGGAAATCCTTCGGTGTTTTTGGAGGGCCAGGGATTATCCACAGCATGGAAGAAGGCCTTTTGGTAGGTTAGAAGATGAAATTTTAATGTGGTGTCTTAGTTACTTTTCATTCGTTGCCACAACAAAATACGTGACACCCAAAATTAGGGAAGGAAAGGTTTATTTCTTACAGTTTCTTGAGAATTTCAGTCCATACTTAGTTGGCTCCAAGGCAGCATGGCGTGGCGGGGCTGCTGTTCATGGCGGCTGCAAGCAGCAAGTGCGCAGGCAAGAGAGGGCGGAAACGCAGAAGCAAGCAAGAGGAAGACCCGCCTCCTTACACTGTATCTCAGCTCCACCCCTGGGTGGGTGCAGCATTCACGTCACCGTCAAAAGTATATGAGGACTTGGGGGTGCATAGTATATCACCCAATACATGTGGTGATCCTCGCTTTTTTTGCTTTTTTTTTTTTTCCCCTCCAGGATAAAGCTGTCTCTAAATCACAAATTCAGAAAATCTCTTTTTGAAATTACATTGGAAAAAAAAATGAATGAAATTAGGGCAATTAAAAAGAAAAACCTTTATTTTAACATGCAGTTGTTTGTTTGTTTTGAGACAGGATCTCATTGTGTAGTTCAGGCTGGCCTTGAACTGACTGTGTAGCCCAGGCCGGCCTCCAACTCACAGCAAGCCTCCTTCCTCCTCCTGGGTCATCCCCAGCCCTTGGAAAACAGGAGGACTTCTGTGTGGCTTCTAAAGATAAAAAGACAGCTGTGGTGTTCACTGGCTGTGTGCATTTTAGAAATGTGGATTTTCGTGAGAACCACAGGCTGACAGTTGTCCTTCAGATCCGAGGCGTAAGGGCCTAAGGTTGACTGTGGGGACTCCAGGCATGCAATACCACACAGCCAACGTGATGTTTTATGAGTTCGTTGGTTGAATTTGTTCTCATGGTAACTCATATGTGTCTTTTCAGGAAACTTTAAATATTTACCCATTTTAAACATATTTTTTTCTTGTCCTGTCTTTGCAGTCATACAAAATGTAACTGTCTTTTTCTTTAGATGTCCATCCTGCTTTTATAACCTAATGAACCTATTTTGTGAGCTGACCTGTAGCCCCCGTCAGAGCCAGTTTCTGAATGTTACAGCAACTGAAGATTACATTGATCCTGATACAAACCAGACAAGAACAAATGTAAAAGAGTTACAGTACTATGTTGGACAGAGTTTTGCCAATGGTAAGTAAATTTATTCTTCTTTTTAGCTGGCAGCAGGACAGTGGGCTAAGTTGTTCCTTTTGGTTGTCAGGCCAACTGTGTGGAAAATCACAAAGTTTAGTTCCCTTGGCCCTCAAATGGTAGTCATTGCTTTCCTTGTTTAACAGGACTTGAGCTACAACTAATAACTAATCTTTTTTAAAGCATTTTCTTTAACCTCTAGCTAATTTTTAAATTACTTCTGGAAAATTTTAGTATGCATAACATTTTAATACCCATTGAAATTCTGCTTCTAGCAGCTATGAGTTGTTTAGCCTCATGAATTACTTGCAAGGAGAAAGAATAGAAAAATGATTCACAGAGACGGATAAGAGATTTCAACTCTGAGGAGACAGACAGCCTGGAAGAGAAAGTAAGCAGGTTCCTTGGTGGTATAGTGGTGAGCATAGCTGCCTTTCAAGCAGTTGACCCAGGTTCGATTCCCAGCCAACGCACCAAGTGTAACAGCAAAGCTGTGACCAAGAACCAAGTGGCACTGAGGATTGGAGGCAAGAGTCAACTTTATTATGCTGGCCATCCTAACTGGAATCATTCCCAAAGAAGCAGGGTGCGAAGGTTTCAAGGAGAGAGGTGTCTTTGGAGTTGCAAAGGAAAGTGCAGAGGCAGAATGGCTTGTCAGCTGGGGATTGTTTCTTACAGTGTGCATCATAGGGGCAGCTGTGCATCACAGTGACCAGCCATTTCTCAGGAACAGAAGCAACAGGAACTAAAGTCAACTGGAAGTTTAACAAAACCTGAAGTATGTTGGCTGGGAGAGGTCATTTTCTGCTGTCTCACAATTAATAGGAGAAATCCCTCTGCCCCAACTACTAATCATAGAGCAGTGTGAAAGAGAACATCTGTCATCGTCATTGTCTTCATCCTCTCCTCCTCCTCCTCCTCTTCCTCCTCCTCCTTCTCCTCCTCTTCCTCCTCTTCCTCCTTCTCCTCCTCCTACTCCTTCTCCTCCTCATACTCCTTCTCCTCCTCTTCCTTCTCCTCATCCTCTTCCTTCTTCTCCTTTCTCCTCCTCCTCCTCCTTTTTATCCTCCTCCTTCTCTTTCTTATCCTTCTTCTTCTCCTTCTGCTTCTGCTTCTGCTGCTGCTTCTTCTGCTGCTGCTGCTGCTGCTGCTTCTCCTTCTCCTCCTCCTCCTCCTTCTCCTTCTTCCTCATCCTCGTCCTCGTCCTCATCTTGGTCTCCTTCTCCCCCTCCTCCTCCTCCTCCTCCTCCTCCTCCTCCTCCTTCTCCTCCTCTTCCTCTTCCTTTTCCTTTTCCTTTTTTGGTACCAGAGATCAAGCTCATGACCTTGCACTTGCCAGGCAGGTGCTCTGCTGCTGAGCTAAATCTCCAGGCCTCCATCTGTTGAAAATGACTGAAATGAAAGAATTCTGAAAAGAATTGGACTGTAGAGAAAAGGAATGGACAAATTAGAAATAGAACCAAGTACAGCACATCTTATGAGAGAAGGTGATTGAAATAGACTAAACAGAGAGATCATAAAAATACTTCATCATCAGGCACAGCTAAGCAAAGAAGTTGTCCAAGAGCAATCTAAAAAAGTGAGAGAATTAAGATCACCTAAGTTACTGACTATAAGAGCAATATAAAATGTGTAATTATAATGACTAATCGCACATGTAACAAAAAAAGTTTAGTATAAAAAAGATCCTATTAATAAAAGCATCAAAAAGCAGGATACCTAGGAACTCGTCTTCCAAAAGATGTTACACAAAAGCCAGACTGGGGAGAGAACATTCTTTTCGGTAACAGCCATGTTCAGTATACGTGGAAAGTTGATATATACCAAGTGTGGCATTACAAATCATCAAGGCTTTAAATGGAGGCTTCATATGTGGGGTAAGAGAACTGATTATAGTCACCTAGTTTTTTTACATATACTAAAAAACAAGTTGTGTAGATTAAAAATCCTAATCTTGGAAATTTTTAGAAGCAAATGTAGACTGTCTTCATGACCTAAGGTAAGGAAAGATTTTCTTTTTTTGGTACCGGGGATCGAACTCAGGACCTCACACTTGCCAGACAGGCACTTGTGCCGCTGAGCTAAATCCCTGGCCCAGGAAAAGATTTTTTTACCTGAGAAAAAGCAGAAACTATAAGTGAGAATACTGACGAGTATTAACGGTTAGCACCGAGAGCAGTTCACGAAATGCAGGTTAAAACAATGAACTGTTACTCATACACTGATCAGATTGGCACAAATGTAAAAGGTGGCCAGTGCCAGCTGTTGATGATGATGTAGGGCAATGGAAGTGGTGATAAAGTGCACTCCTCATAACGATAACTTGGCACAAATGTTCGAAAACCATTTGAAACACAGTTTAGCAAAACCTGTGAAGTAGAAGATAAACACATCCTAACCTCCCAAATTCCACCTCCAGAGGCCACTTTAAAGAAACTTTCATGCATATCAACAAGGAGACTCAGATAAAAACATCTAATGTAGTATTATCATTGCTCATGAAAAATTGGAGTCATTGAGACAATGAAATGACAAGTCACAGGCTGGAAGAAAACACTTGCCAAAGGTGTATTTGATTAAGAACTGTTATCTAAAGTATACAAAGAACTTTTAAAACTCAACAATTAGAAAGCAAACAACTTAATTGAAAAATAGGCAAAAAACTTGAATAGGCATCTTACCAAAGAAGATAGTAGATAAGTCAATGAAAAGTTGCTGTACATTATATGTGATTAGGAAAGTTCAAATTAAATACAACAGTAAGATAACTCGCCAGGGATATAGCTCAGCAGCACAGTGCCTGCCGGGCAAGTGCAAGGTTGTGAGTTTGATCCCCGGTACCAAAAAAACGAACAAAAAAATAGTAAGATAACTTACTTAGAAAGATCAAAATCCAGAGCACTAACACCACCAACTGCTGCTGAAGATGTGAAACTACAGGAATTCTCACTCGCTGCTGGTGGGAATCCAAAATGGCACAGCTACTTTTGAAGACCATGTGGCAATTTCTTAGAAAACTAAACGTACACTTGTCGTGCTCCTTGATATTTACCCAAATAATGAGTTGAAGACATGTCCACACTAAAACCTGCACGCAGATATTTATAACAGCTTTACTCATAATAGGCAAAACTTGGAAGCAACCAAGATATTACTTAAGAGATGAGTGGGTAAATAAACTGCAGTGCATCCAGATACAGAAAAATATTCAGCACTGAAAAGAAATGAGCCATGAAGCCATGAAAAGGGAGAGAGGAGTCCAAATCATATTACTGAGGGAAGGAGTCTAACCTGAAAAGGCTGCTTAGCATAAAATTCCAGCTGTGACATTCTGGAAAAAGTGAAACTTCAGCCACGGTAAAAAGTCAGTGTTTCCAGTGTTTAGCAGGGAGGAAGGAATGAGTTTACAGTGTGGAGGGTTTTTAGGCAGTGAAGTTGCTGTGTGTGATACAGCGCTAGATTCATTTGTCACAGTGTATCGAATACACTCTGAATCCAGATGGTGACCGTGGAATGAGAGTGACAATGGTTGGTCGGTGTAGATTCCGCATCTGAAACAAGTGCAGCAGTCTGGTGCAGGATGGTGATGGTGGCGCTGGGGCAGGGAGTGCCTGAGAACTGGGATTCCCACTTAACTTTACTATGGATCTAAAACTGCCCTAAAATGTGAAATCTCTTAAATAAAAAGAAAGACGTGGAGAAATTAGTAGAGAATGCATAAACGTATTAGTACAGCCGTGGTCCTGAGATGCATCCTGCCGAGCGGGAGGGGGAAGTCCCTGGAGAGCACACATTATGTGACCCTACATGAAATGTCCAAGGTGGCAGATCCGCAGATGCCGATTAGTGGTTGGTTAGGGATTGGAAGGTGGAGATGCAGCCTGCTCGATAACCTGGTGGCAGTGAGTTAAAGTGAGCCTGGTGTCTCCATCTTCTCTCTCGTTTTCCTCTTCCAGCGATGTACAATGCCTGCCGGGATGTGGAGGCCCCGTCAAGTAACGACAAGGCCCTGGGGCTGCTGTGTGGGAGGGATGCCAACACCTGCAATGCCACTAACTGGATTGAGTACATGTTCAGCAAGGACAATGGCCAGGCACCGTTTACAATCACTCCCATCTTTTCAGGTAGGGATGCCAAATCCCAAGCTCGCTGTGTTTATGATGATGTTTTAAAGCCAAAGAATCATAATCTCCAATAGGCAGATAAACAGATAATAACTAGTTCCTCCAGTTTCTCTCTAGTAAAGGAGGTCTGGGTGTGGGAATGGAGGAGGAGAAGGAACTGTCTCTAGGGACTACTGTGTAATTGAAAGAATAAGCTGGGGGTTTTGTTTCTTTTTAAAAGTGCTGTAAAAAGCCTGCAAGAGCCTTTTCCAGACATATGCTAAAATATTGGCCTAGCCTCTCAGGATGAAGGTGACACAGTTGAAAACTTAACTTCAGTGCGAGGCATGGTGGTTCAGGCCTATAATCTCAATACTCTGTAGGGCCGAGGCAGGAGGATGACAAGTTCAAGGCCAGCTTGGGCAACTTAGTGATTTTAGCAAGACCCTGCCTTAAAATTTCTAAGGGGGCTGAGAACATAGCTCAGTATGAAGGCTCTGGGTTTAATCCCCAGAACTGGAAAAAAAAAAGAAGAAGAAGAAGTAGAAGAAACAACTGGGATGGTGATACACTCCTGGGATTCCAGATTTAGCTCAGTGCAAAGACCCTTGGTTCAGTCACCAGGGCTACACACACACACACACACACACACAGAGGATCCCCTTGGTATGTGGTATATGGGGATCAGTGACAGCACCTTACGCATGTAAGTCATTGAGGTCTCTTAAAACTTTACAAAGCCAGTGGCACAAGCCTGCAATCCCAGCTACTTAGGAGGCTGTGGCAGGAGGGTCATAAGTTTGAGGCCAGCCTGGGCAACTTAGCGAGAGCTTGTCTGAAAGTAAAACTTAAAAACAGCTGAGAGTGTAGCTCAGTGGTAGAGCATTTGCTAGCAAGCAGGAGGACGCTTTGGGTTCAATGCACAACATCACAAGTAAATTGCAAAACGGAGTGCGACATAACCGGATTCAAGATGAAACAGAAACCTGCAGTTCGTCATCCAGGTGTTTTATCCCATGTGTTAGTATCCTTGACACTGGGTTTAAATGTAATTTAATAGAATGTTTGTTTTTTCATTGAGGTCTTCATTCAACACAATTTCTTCCTGTAGATCTTCCCATCCATGGCATGGAGCCTATGAGAAATGCCACCAAAGGCTGCAATGAGTCTGTGGACGAGGTCACGGGGCCCTGCAGCTGCCAGGACTGCTCCATCGTCTGCGGCCCCAAGCCCCAGCCCCCGCCTCGTCCCGTCCCTTGGCGGCTCCTCGGCTGGGACGCCATGTATGTCATCATGTGGATCACCTACATGGCATTTTTGTTTGTGTTTTTTGGAACATGTTTTGCGGTGTGGTGCTACAGGTAAGCAGCTTGCTTGCTTTTGTTCTGTTTTGGTTTTTTTCCTTTTTATCATCCATGGAAGAAGAACAAAATTACCTCAGTGAAGCTTTTAACTTTTCCTTGGCAGGTATGGCCTGCAGCTGGTAAATAACTATGTGTCATTTAGATATTTAGATGACATTTGAAGTTTGTTTTATTGAGTTACTCAGAACAATGTGTGAGTTGAAGCCCCACCCACTAACCCTTCCTTTAGTGACTCATACAGGCCAAATCTGATCTAAAGCTAATTAAACGCAGTATCACAGTCCTTTTAAATATTCGTATCATGGTTTAGGGCAATATACATCTTCATTAACTTTTAACTTGATATAATTTTAGACTTAGGAAAAAGCTGCAGAAATGTCAGTTTATGCATATCCTTTTCCCAGCCCCACCGAGGTCGCACCCAGTAGACCTGTGGTATGAGTCAGGACTGTGAAAATAACTGATGTAGTCTGGTTAGCTGCACCATAGGCTTTGTTCAGATTTCACCAATTTTTCCTCTCCTACCCTTCGTTTGGTTTCAGGATCCCATAGTGCATTCGCTTTTTGTGGCTTTATTTCTTCTGTTTGTGATTCTGAGGCTCAACCGGCTACCTCCCACATGTAAGGGAAGTGTTCTGCTGCTGAGCTGCATCTCCAGCCTTTTTAAAATTTTATTTGGGGACAGGGTCTTGCTAGGTTGCCCAGGCTGGCCTTGAACTTGTGATTCTCCTGCTTTAGCCTCCCCAGTAGCTGGGGTCACAGTATATGCCACTGCACCCAGCCACTTCTCCAACCCGCAGCAGACAGGCCCTAGTCTTTCCTTTGCTTACACTCCTGACATTCTTGATTCTTGGTACCAGGGATCAAACTCACAACCTCATACCTGCCAGGCAGGCGCTTAGGCCACTGAGCTAATTCCCTGGCACATTCTTTTTTTTTTTTTTTTTTTTGAGGCAGGGTCGCACTATGTAGCTCAGGCCAGCCTTGCACTCGCGTTGTAGCCCAAGCTGGCCTCAAACTCACAACGCTCCTCCTACCTCAGCCTCCCAAGTGCTGGGATTAAAGGCATGTGCCACCACGCCTGGCGCCTGGCACCTGGCACATTCTTGATTCTTAATAGTTATTTTGTAGCATATCCTTTAGGGTGACTTTATCCAAAATGCTTTCTCATACTTAGATGTGTTTTTCTGGTGATGTGTCTTAGTCTTCATGGTCCGGAGTTCGTGATGTCAGTGTGGACTCTGATGCTGAGTTATTCATCTTGGTCACACTATTACAGTGTATGCTGGGTTTCTCCACTGTGAAGTTACAGTTTGTCTTTTGTTGCACTTTAAGATCTCTGTGTTAAATACTTTGTTTCCCCTTAAACTGTCTCCCACTGCCTGCCAATTGGGATTGGTGGTTTCCATCTATGGAGTTTGCCTAAGGGGCTTGTGGATTTCCCTCTCTTCCTCTGCATACACTAATTGGGCTTCTCTCACTTATTTATTCCATTACTTCATTATGGACTTTTCAGGCTCTGGACTACATTCCAGTATCATGATTTATTTCATTACTCTGGTTTTGCAAGCTGGTGTGCCTTTGGGTAGGCTCCTGTGCCCTTTTGACCCGCCCCCCGCCATTCATCTTCCCTATACCAACCTGGAATCAGCCTCTTCTATGAGGAAGCCAGTGCCTTTCATTTTTATTGGAGAATGGTGTTTAGACACGAGATCTGGGCCCTGGGTGTGCTTGCAGCTTCTGCAGTTGATGGTGTCTTGAAAGGCACTAAAGTGAAGGATGGAAGTTGTGAAGTGAAATTGCCCTTTAATAATGTGTGTTTTTAACCACACCTTCATTTTTTTTTTTTTTTCCTGAGATTGGTGAGTGTAGGAACCCAGGGAACTCAGAGGAAAGGCGGTTGCACTGGGGGAGGAAGACGACCGACGGGCTAGGGAAGCAGCATTTCGTGAGACTGGGGAATGTCAGGAACAGCCTCATCTTGATAAGTCTCCTAGTGCCACTTGCGCACCTTTATTTTTCAGAAAACGATACTTTGTCTCGGAGTATACTCCCATCGGCAGCAACATGGCGCTTGGTGGGGACGCCAGTGACAAAGGTAGGCAGGTTTATACCATCAAGAGCTTGGATCCCGTGGGCCCATGAGCCTCACTTTGCTCACCGTGTGGACAGACGGCCTGTTCTGATGCCCAGGACATGGCTGGGATCGAGGCGGACGTGGCCCTTGCCTCAGTAGCTCTGAAGTCGGAGCCAAGTGAAGCATAACAGAGGGAGATAGTGACGGGCTCCTCCTCGGGCTGGGGAGGCGCCGTGAGGCCCGAGCGCACTGCAGGCTGGGCTGGGGGGAAGCGCCGTGCACAGAGCAGTCAGAGAGCTTTGCTTTTCAGGGGCGTGGTTGCGAGCCTCTGTCCTCTTTTGAGGGACGCAGCACCCACTATGGACAGCCAAGAAGGGTGGCCTTGCCGAGCAGTGAGCACAGCTGGGGGACTCGAGAGTGTCCAGGGCTGGACACGGCCTGCACGGTGGGAGCCAAAGCTTGCCTTGTCTGCCTTTCCAGGAGAGACCACCTGCTGCGACCCGCTGGGTGCCTGCTTCGAGAGCTGTCTGAGGCACGTTTTCACACGCTGGGGGGCTTTCTGCATCCGAAGGCCCGGCTGCGTCATCTTCTTCTCGCTGGTCTTCATCGCCTCGTGCTCTTCAGGCCTGGTGTTTGTCCGGGTCACCACCAACCCAGTGGACCTGTGGTCAGCCCCCAACAGCCAGGCCCGCCTGGACAAGGAGTACTTTGATACGCACTTTGGGCCCTTCTTCCGGACGGAGCAGCTCATCATCCAGGCCCCGAACACCAGCAAGCACCTCTACTCCCCGTACCCCTCCGGAGCCGACGTGCCCTTTGGACCTCCACTTGACAAAGAGATCCTGCACCAGGTAATCCACTGTTGACACGAGTCTGTCTGTCTGTGGCCTGGTGGTGTGCTGGCTTCTACGCAGTGACCAGCTCTACCGGCTCTGGATTTGGGGCTGAACATCATAGTTGGTGTCTCCTAAAAATGTTTAAGCGTAAAAGCCAAAGGTGTTTTTAACTCACTTTTTTTAAAAAGTGAAGGTAGGCATTGAACTTCATGAAAAGTTTCCTACTGCCTGCTTTTGAATGGATTTCCAGCAGTAGGTCTTGCCTTGTTCTTGAAATTGGTATGAGCAGAGGAAGACTTCAGTAGCCTTGAGGAGCTCACCGTGGGAACCTGCGAATTTCTTCCCTTGGTGACTGCTAGTATCGTGACCACACTCAGAGGAATGATGGTTTTTATGCCGTCCTTGGGGCTGGGGCAGGAGCCTCCAGATCATGACCGATGTGGATACCAAGTGTGAACTTCTTAGGGCCTGAACGGGCTCCCAGCATGTGGGTGACAGGGAGGTGCATCTTGGCGAGGTGCACCTGCGACAGACGTTGAGTGTGTCCTGTGTCGGTGGCACCTGCTGTGAAGACCTGAGCCTGTGACTAACCAGCCCTTCCTCAGCGGGCGCCTGACTGCATAGCACTTGATTTTCCCTTTAAATGTTGCTCAGGTTTGAAAGAAAATGTGAAATCTTTTTTTTTTTTCTTTTTGGTACTGGGGATCAAACTCACAACTTCATGCCTGCCAGGCAGGCACTTAGACCACTGAGCTAAATCCCCAGCCCTGTTTTTTTGAGACAGGGTCTCACTATGCAGTTCAGGCTGGCCTTGAACTCACTTTGTAGCCCAGGCTCGAAATCACAACGATTTCTCCTGCCTCAGCCTCCTGAGTGCTGAGATTAAAAGCATGCACCACCATGCCCAGCTAAAAGTGTGAAATTTTAAAGAGCATCAGAATGGTCCTAAGGCTTCAATGGAACCTGATCTCCACCCGAGAACAGCTGGCTGCTTTTTGCCAGTGTGCTGCAGAGGACAGAGAGCGTGCTCCGCCTCGCGGGGCTCGGTCGCCGCTGTGTAACCTGGAGAGGGAGACCGGGCGCCTCGCTCCAGTCTCCTCTCTGGGGCCTCGTTGGTAGCGGCTGTGTCCTGTGTCAAGCTCCATGGAGGGCTTGGTGTTCCCTCCCCATCTCTAGATACTTCCAGCCAGATTCTTCATTCCAGCTTGCTTTCTCCCTTACCATAGTGTGCCTCATCCTCTCGCTATTTTGACTTCGTGTTTTGCTTTGCGTTGTTTTGTTTTGTTTAGATAGGGCCTTGCTGTGTAGTTCAGGCTGGTCTTGAACTCAAGATGATCCTCCTGCCTCAGCCTCCCAAGTGCTGGAATGTGCCACCACGTGCATTCATCTCCCCATTTTAGGAAGGGTTTTCTCAAAATCCTCCTTGTCTTCTGACACCACAGGACAGCAGTGGTCAGTAAAGCTCTGAAGAAATCTGACATGCTTCTGAGTTCGCTTATTTTTAAAATCTTTCAGGTTCTCGACTTACAAACAGCCATTGAAAACATTACTGCCTATTATAACAACGAGACTGTGACACTTCGGGACATCTGCCTGGCCCCTCTCTCACCATATAACAAGAACTGCACCATCTTAAGCGTGTTAAATTACTTCCAGAATAGCCATGCTACGCTGGACCACGAAGTGGGGGACGACTTCTTTGTGTATGCCGACTACCACACGCACTTCCTGTACTGCGTCCGGTGAGCACTTACTCTTGCTTACCCCACCCCCGGGCCGGAGACCAGCAGCGGCAGGCAGGGCAGGACCCGGGAGAGCGCACATCCTTGACCAAGGGGGTGAACAAGTAAATGTGGTCCTGTGTTGCTTCGCAGTGGGGACGGCTTGGTTCACATCTTCATTACGCACACATCATAGAGCGTTGACAGGAAGTAAGATGGCCACAACAGGGGGCCACCGTGCTCCTAAGGGAGCCACAAAGCGTATGTGGTCCCCCTGGAGGAAAATGCTGCTGTCCTGGCAGGTGGAGATGAGTGCTAGGAGAGGAAAAGTAAGGCCGAGCTGAAAAGCAATGGGCGTCAGGGTGGATATCAGAGACACCCTGTGGATATCGCAGGGGAAAGAGCATTTCCATGGGGTGAATGGTAAGTGCAAAGGCCCCAGGGTGGCTTTCTGAAAGTATCACGCAGGAAGGGCAGGTACCTCTCCGTCTTTAAGTCAGTGGCCTACAGTTTCACGTGCACGTCGCCCTTAGATGTGTACTCTTGCTTGTT
Organism: Dasyprocta punctata; assembly: GCA_004363535.1. Classification (NCBI taxonomy): domain Eukaryota; kingdom Metazoa; phylum Chordata; class Mammalia; order Rodentia; family Dasyproctidae; genus Dasyprocta; species Dasyprocta punctata. The sequence goes on along the minus strand of RJWM01003053.1, from coordinate 73,714 downwards.
TTTCAAGTATAACCTTGTATCGTGATACCTCTTGTTTTTAAAGCCTGCAGCCTGCCCTGGAGGAGCCAGGGAGGACTGGCGTGTTCTCATCCAGCTGGGTGGGGCTTCTTTAGAACTGGGATTAGTCACCCAAGGTGGCTGGGCTTCCACTGGGACAAAGAACAGCCTCATCTTCTGTGACACTGCTCAGCTAGCCATGTCTCCGGAGCCACACACCCTGGTTTCTGGCTGTCAGGACTCTGAAACAGCTGGGTGGTGGCACAGGCCTGTAATCCCAGGACTGGGGAGGCTGAGGCAGGAAGATTGCCCTGAGTTCAAGGCCAACCTGGGCTACATAGGAAGATGGCAACTTAAACAAAAACCACCCTGAAGCCTTGAGTTCTGTCTGTTCTTTGAGTGGAACTCTTCAGGCCACTGGTCCGTATTCACTGTATTTCAAGGACATGGCCTCTAAAAATATAAACTAGAGTCATAAAATCTGAATGTGTGCTCATGTGCCCACGGCAGCATCCTTGACTGGGCAGATGGTGCAGGAAATGGGGGGTGACTGAGGAAAACAATTTCATATTATATAGTTTTTATAGTTCAAAGAAAAATCTGATTTATTTCTATTTTAAAACATGAAAGTCAGCAAAATTTTGGAGCGGGGCGTGAGCATGTAGTTTCCACAGGCATGGAAGCCCTGTGCCAGCTGTCCGGGGCGGCTGTGGCCTGGTCTGCAGTCACTGGTGCGTGTCCTCTGCAACCCAGGCCTGTCACCAGCGCCCCTTTCCTCGCTCTCCAGCTCTTCCTGGCCTTATCCAACCCCGAGTCCTGCGGCAGGGCAGGCAAGGCGCTGCTTTCCGGGGCCGGCACCTGCCAGCCTGGGAACATCCTGCAGTGCGGCTTCCCCTGCACACACTGCCCCTCTGCGAACTTTCTGATCCCAGCCCTTCTCCACTTTGCCACCGCGGTGTCTTTGTAACAGCGCCTGACGTCCCTTCGTGGGAATCTCGGCTTGCTCCTTGGCGCCTCCAGATTGAGCTCCAGACCCGCAAGGTCGCTGCCCCCTGCTCATGTCCCCTTCCCTGTGCCTGTCCTTGCTCCCTGCTGTCCCCTTTCCCGTGCCTGGCCTTGCTCCCTGCCGTCCGAATCGTGTAGAGCTTTTCTGTCCTCCCTGCCTGAGGGACTCCTCTGTCCCTAGAGATCCGGCCGTGCGTGCACACGTCTCCTCCTTTGGGGAGCATTTTGCCCGTGGCCCTTGTCCCCTCCTCTGTGGCCACATGGCGCTGTGCATCATGTGCTGCTGACCACTCTGGGCTGTGTCTGTGGCCTCCTGCCCAGCAACTCTGAGCTCCCAGCCATGAATGACAGACTATCACGTAGGGCTCGCGTCATGCTTAGGATACAGTCAGCTGTGGGAAATGCGCGTTGTCTAAATGTCTATCCCAGATGTTGTGAAGCCTGTTCTAATCGGAAGGTGTTTCCTCAACTTGCGGCAGGGCTCCCGCCTCTCTGAATGACACGAGTCTGCTGCACGAGCCTTGCCTGGGGACGTTCGGGGGACCCGTGTTCCCGTGGCTTGTGCTGGGAGGCTATGACGGTAAGCAGGAGAAGCCCCCTGCGGCGGACCAAGTCATTAGCAGTCGGGGTGACTGCAGAGGTGTCACAAAGCGAGCAGTTTCCTTCATTCCCTGTCCCCCGGGCCCTGAGTATCGTTCCTGCTTGGGTTTGGGTCTGGGTTTTACCGTGGATTGTGGAGAAGTGTGCTGTGTCAACCTCTCAGGTCACACATGCCTGTGGGAAGCTGGCGGAGGCTGGGGACGTGTCCCATCACGCACAGCCACACATGGTCAGTGGCACAAAGGTGTCAGATCCCGGTGGCTCGCCTGTAGAACCTCTTCAGGGGCTGGGGACCCCAGACCCAGAACCCCAATACAAGGGGAAAAGATAAACATGGGGACAGAGAAATGGAGTTCATGGATTTCTCCTTCTGAGCACACCGGGACGGTTGGGACCCTTCCTCAGGGGAGGAGCCGCTGTTTGCTGATCGCTGGTTCCTCTGGCATCTCAGGACAGGTCGTGCTGGATACAGTGGGGCGATGATTCATGGGACGCCTGTGGCATCCAAAACCCAATTATAAGTTCAGCAGGTTTCTCTCCAGCCATTTAAGATGGCAGATAGGTTTTCTTCCCCTCCCTCTGGGGCAAGGGAGCTGTGATCTGCATTTAAAATTTACTTTGTCTCACGTAATAAAACGCCATTTCTAGTAGCGAGGAGAGGGTGGCATTAACAGTTGAATAGCCGTAGTAAAAAATTAAATTTAACCTCTTCCTTATTCCACTCATCAAAGTTTGTTAGATCACATTCAAATGTGAAGAACTGTCAAAAAACTGGAAGAAATAAAAAGATTTTTAAATCCTTTTAAAATGGAGAAGGCATTTTTAAGAAAAATAGAAAACTTACAGGCTACAAAATGAAAGGTTGATGAAGTTTGACTTAAACATTTTTTAATTCATATGAAAAAATGTTTTTTAAAGACATGAAATTGGACAAAAAATTCAAAACAGCAGTTCCTAGCCAGACATGATGATGCACGCTCATAATCCCAACATTCAGGAGGCTGAGGCAGGAGGATCTCTACGAATCCAAGCAGCCTGAACTACATAGCATGTCTCAAAAAGACATCACTATGTCTCAAAAAGAAACCCCACCATTTGCTTTTTATTTAAAGAACTCAGTGAAAGAAAGAAAAGACCAACTCATAAGAAAAGTAAAAGTTCACAAAGCACCAGTACAAATGGCTTAATTGCATGGGGGCTGCTCCCACTCGCAGCTGTTGTTGAAAGGGATTTCTCTCCAGTCTTCTTCCCAACCAAGTGGCACAGGCAAAAGAGGCCGAAAAAGCCCCTGTGGTGGTGAAACATGGGGAACTCTCCGATGTTGGTGGAGATGTGAACTGGTTACTAGACTAAACCTCCAGGAGGGAGAGGGTTCTTCTCTTTTGCCCCCTGACATAGCCACAGCACCTAAAGTAATACCTGGCACAAAATAGGCCTCAGTAAATATTTTGTTGAATAAAGACATCAGAACTAGCACAGTCTGTTTGGAAGGCAGTTCGGAAGAATTTGTCAGAGTTAGAAATGGTGGCACATGCCTATAACCCGGCACTCAGGAGGCTGAAGCCAGAGGATCCTCGAAAGTTCGAGGCCAGCCTAGGCTGCACAGTGAGTTTGAGGGCGGCAGCCTGAACTACACATAGCAAGACCCTGTCCCCAAAACAAAGCAAAACAAAACAAAGCGCGAACCCTAGAAATGTAGTTGTTTTTTGACAGTGATTATACTTAAAAGATTGATTCTACAAGTATGTACTTTTCACACTAAAAATATTGGTGTTCTTTGTAGTAATTTTGTGTGTAATAACAAAGGTAATTGCAAAAATGTCCATACTTGTTAAATTATAGTAGAAAATATTATACAGCAGGAAGGGAACCAAGAAGCTCTTTAAGTACTAAAATGGACAGTCTCCCGCATACAGAATTTGTAGGTATAATGTTTGGGTGTAGAACGTGTTACTCGCTGTGTAAGGGGGGAAGGTAAAGGGTACGTTTGTGTTTGCTTGTGCAAACCTGGTGCATGTCTGGAAGGGTTCACACATGATCACAGCGTGGGGAGGAGAGTGGCGTGGGGCTTAGGAAAGGAGACAGAATTTTCACTGAACACGCTCTGCACTGGTGGAAATGTTCACCGTGCACGCCGTACTGTGTCATGCAGGCTAGTGCCTCCCCGAATGCACAAAGAGACAACCACAGTGACAAACCAGCCAGCTATTGTTGTGCTGTGCCCTGTGTATGTTTCCAGTTTTCTGCGTGTTACAGTCTGCTTTTTCATGTCCCATTTTTCCATTCTAGGTCAAAACTACAATAATGCCACTGCCCTTGTGATTACCTTCCCTGTCAACAATTACTACAATGATCCAGAGAAGCTGCAGCGGGCCCAGGCCTGGGAGAAAGAGTGAGTCACCCCAGGGCGAAACAGACGGGGCTTGCCGCCTGGGAAGCCAGGGGCTTCATCGTCTAAGTTCCCCAGCATCAGTTCTAAGTCGTGTGCTTTCTCTCACCTGGTACTAACGCCACTGCAAAGAAAAAATGTGTCAACAAATTTACTGTAAACAGATTTAAATAGGTATTCTAACCGTAACAGTGCCCAGGTACATGTGTGTATGCAAAAATGTGTTTCACAGCAAAAACTGGGAGTACAGGCACGTGTGTAAGTGAGGGATGAGCACAGTAAGACTGAGTGCAGGGAGCGTATTGCGTGGTCATGCAAGAGGATGAACGGTGAATAAATGGTTCCTGACTCACGTGAATATCCTGCACATGGTGTCCATACTTAGGAGAAAGTACCGAAGGCATCACTCAACAAATTGTTAACTACATTTCAAACTGCTCACCACTGGAAAGAGAAGGGGACTTTCACTCCTCCCTTCAGTACTTCTGAAACACCTTTATTGGGATCCGGCTGTAATCCATACAGCTCACTCCTGTCACGCACAGTGTGGTGGCTGGCGCGTGTCCTCGCGGCTGGCCAGCCAGTACCACAGCCAGCGTTAGAAGGAAACCTGCACCCTCGAGCTTCGCCCCCCTGTCCTTATCCTCACATCCATTGCCCCAGACACCCGCTAACCTACTTTCTGCCTCTCTGTATTCACGTGTCCGGACGTCGTGTCTGGTTTCTTTCACATAGCAGTATGCTTTAAGGTTCCCCTCTGCCAGTCGTGGTGAACTTTTTGGAGACGGAGTGTCCAAAGTGCAACCCAAAACCTACTTATTTATTGCAAGTGCCCACACTGCCATTAAAGCTGAACGCTGAAGTTTCAGCATAGTAAAATCTGTTCACACACTTGGCTCGCGCGCCAGCAGAGCCCTGCAGCTGCCACGCCGTGGGCTCCCCATCGCTTCCCACAGCAAGAGCCGGCCCTTCCTTTCTGTGACCACACGATGCTCCATTGGTGGATGTCCCACATTTTGTTTATCTCTTCATCAGTCAGTGCACATGCGGGTGGGTTTTAGTTTTAGCTATCGTGAGCAATGCTGCTATAAATGCTTGTATACAAATTTTTGCATGGACATAAGTTTTCATATCTCTTAAGTGAAATGTGTGTCTTAAGAATAGAATTGCTGGACCATGTGATCACTGTCCTATAACTGAAGAAACGCTGGACTGTTTTCCATTGTGTGAAGGTTCCAGTTTCTCCACACCTTTGCCAACACTTGTTATCTGACTTCTTTGCTCTAGCCTCCCGAGCCCTTGTGAAGTGCTATCTCATTGTGGTTTGATTTGCATTTCCCTGGTGTCTACAGATTTCAAGTCTCTCTCCTGTTTATTGTTTCTTACTATATATTACTCAGACAAATGTCTATTTATTTTTGCCTATTTTTAGATACTTTTTATTACTGACTTTATTCTTTATGTAGTTTAGACAACAGATATATGATTCCAACATTTTTTCCCATTCTGTGGTTTTTTTGTTGTTTTTTTGATGGGAATGTTTGAAGCATGGACATTTTTAATTTTGATGAAGTTCAACTTTTTTATGTTGCTCATCCTTACAGGGTTAGATCTAAGAAACCATTGCCTAATCCAAGGACCTGAAGATTTGAGTTCATTTTTATGCATGGTGTAAGGGGCAGGACCCAAGTTCATTCTTCCATTAAACTATGCTTCGTTTAGGTATCATTTTTTTAGAAAACAGGGCTAAACATGAACCAGTTTTAAAAAGTTACTCAAAAATCTGTTTTAAATGGTAGAGTCTTCAGGGCTAGGGATGCAGCTCACCATGGGACGCTTGTGTGGCACGAGTGAGGCCCTGGGTTCAGTGCCTCAGCACTCGTAGAGCATTCAGCCTGACCGGAACCCTCCCGGCTGCGGAGTAGAGGACGCTCGCGCAGGGCCTGGTTAGGGAAGTGTGGTCTTTGCATCAGAAAAGCGGGGAAGAAACCTGTTACTGCCTGTCACTTAAGTTTTAACTAAAAACATGATACTCTGCTTACTCCTTAGATTTATTCACTTCGTGAGGAACTACAAGAATCCAAATCTGACCATTTCTTTCACTGCTGAACGAAGCATTGAAGATGAGCTGAACCGCGAGAGTAACAGCGATGTCTTCACAATTGTGATCAGCTATGCCGTCATGTTTCTGTACATCTCCCTGGCCTTGGGTCACATCAGGGGCTGCTATAGGTTTCTGGTAAGTGTATGAGGGGCGTTGCATGGGGAGGGGTGGCGGTGCACAGGGGACACCATATTTGGCCCTACTTATTGCTAATTCATCATATCCAGAATCACCTTAAGTGTGTAGCTCCTTTGGATGGACACGGGCACACAGCAGGTGAATTCAGTGTAACGTTTGTTTCCTGCAGGTTTTCTTCTGTTCTAATTTTTTGGTTTCTCTTACACATAAAATTTATTTCACTTAATCTTGTTTTTTCCTAATTTGTCCAGTCTGTCACCCCAAGAATATGAGCTCATGAAATAATCGCTAGGGAGCATCTAGAAATTTTTTCGCATCTTGTCTTGAACTGAGAATTGTACTTTTAACTCTAGATACACTCTTGTAAAGAGACAAAACCGAGGACAGAAGGGACTCTTAGCAGTGCTTCTCTTCATCACCTTGCAGATAGACTCTAAAATCTCCCTTGGCATCGTGGGGATCCTGATCGTGCTGAGCTCAGTGGCCTGCTCCTTGGGCATCTTCAGCTACATCGGGATCCCGCTGACCCTCATCGTGATTGAAGTCATCCCGTTCCTGGTGCTGGCTGTAGGGGTGGACAACATTTTCATCCTAGTGCAGACATACCAGGTATATTTCCATCTTCTCACGGGGCTTGGCGTGCGTCCTGGTACGCGGGTCTCTCAGTGGCTGTTCAGCTCTGCTGACTGTGAGGAGGTTTTGCATCCTTTGCCCTGTGGTTCATTAGCGATCTTGATTTGTCCTGGTCATTTTGGGACCAAGAATTTCAGCCCTGTCTTTGGTTGGTGAAATAGATATAGCAGCAGAGACTAACGTGCTTTTGGGACAACTGGTATTAGAGTGATTCTCATTGTAGTTCAGAGGAGTAATCACCTTGACTTCTTTTAAGGTGCCACTAAAAGGTACAAGGTCAAAACGGCACACCAATGCAGAAAGTGGTATCAGTCCAAAGTCCTAAAGAGGCTGAGTGGAGACTCGGTGACAGGGAGAGGGTATTTAGTGGCCAGCTAATCAACTGCTAATCTATTTTGTAATCATTAATACAAGGCAGCCACAGGATGACACTGTTACTGAGAAATTTTCATGTTACCTATTAATTTTTCTTTATTTAAAGAGAGATGAACGTCTCCAAGGAGAATCCCTGGATCAGCAGCTGGGCAGGGTCCTAGGAGAAGTGGCTCCTAGTATGTTCCTGTCGTCCTTTTGCGAGACTACAGCATTTTTCCTAGGTAATTTTGCTTTGCTATGCACCAGTCCTGTAGTTTGTCGAGCCTGGGAAAAGGGGCCAGGGATCTGACCTTTTGTGAGCTTCATCCGTACTTGGAAAGTTATCATTGAGTAGATCACAAGAAAAATGGGTGGTGCAACCTCAGATATCATTTTATAAGCATCATCTTTCTCGTGATAAGTTTCAGAACAGTGTCGATGTGTGATCAGGGTGACAGAGACGTAGAGCTCCTCTGCCTGTGGCACTTTTGGTACCCACAGCGGCAGTTGATACATGAAAACGACATCCTTGCATGGCTGCAAAATCCTCAACACTGCACAGCAGGTCCAGCTGCACAGGCACTGGGAGCTCTGCCCCTGCGTTCAGAGCTGGTCTCCCTCTGCTTCCACGCAGCCCCGGGGAAGCAGCCTCGTTAGTGAGCAGAGGTTCTTGCTGCTTACCTCAGTACAGGGACCCAGGATAAAACACAAGTCAGTGCTTCTGCATTTCCTTCTTACGGAGACCTCACCGGGGAGACTCACCACCGGGCTGCCTACCCCTCCTCGGCAATGAAGAAAAACAAAAAGCCTTTCATCCTCAAGGGGAAGCCGGCTTGGAACCCTCAGTCCAGAGAACACAGCCTGTGGCTCGCAGACTGCAGTGCCTGCACGGCCGCCGGGTCACGGCATGCAGGGCCATTGCGGGATCATCCTAGGCAGGAGTCTTTCAACTCAGACACACTGTCAGCATCTTAGTTGCGTTTCCACAAAGCAGTGTGCTTTGGAAACCTGTGGCCTTTACTGTTCCTTTTCAGGGACACAGGAGCATTCTTTTTACTTCCGTTATAAGAAAACCAGTGCTAGTGTGCTGATCATAGGAACTGAGACTCTGCCAGGGTCCGAGTGACCTTGGTGAGATGCGGGCGGGGCGGAGACCCACGTGTGCGTGTCACATCTAAAGAGGCAGTGGTGTGAAGCCACCCCGGGGGCACGAGACCCAGTAACTTCTTCAAAGCTGTGAACTCAGATTTGTGTGCGAATTCTATCTCCTTACCTACTGACTAGTTGTTTAAACCTATTTTTTAATCCTAAAATGGCTCAGTGTGGTGTGGAGCAGGTAAGCTACATCTGCCCCGTTGGGTCCGAGTGTGTAGTGTCTGAGCCTCGTCCTCGTACCTGTGACTCAGAACCCCCTCCCTTGACTGTAAGTCGCCCCTTACTGTAAATAAACTGGGAGGCAGAGTGCTGACACCATAGCAGCTGGAAAACAGTCCCTCTCTTAGAGCAAAGCCCAGAAGGCGCTGCAGGAAATGGCCCGCAGCCATCTCCATACATTCCACTCTGCGGCAGTCTGCGTGCAGCCCATCAAGTACAGCAGAAGCGAGCTGAAATGCGTCTGGGTCAGTCGGGTGTGGTCAGGCCCGGGAAGCTGCCGCACAAGTGACCTAGTGGCAAAACTGAGCTCCCAGACTCCGTTCCTGTCCCCGGTTTGGTGTGACAGCTGCACAGACGTGGCAGCGAACTCTCTGGGGAGTGGAGCCTGCTGGGCTCCTCATGTCTGTGTGTCACAAGTACGTGGGGCTGGCAGAGTCCCCTGGGTGCCGTGGAGTGACGCAGCGCTCTCGTCTCCCTGCAGGAGGACTGTCAGCGGTGCCGGCCGTGCACACCTTCTCGCTCTTTGCGGGGCTGGCGGTCTTCATCGACTTCCTCCTTCAGATGACCTGTTTTGTGAGTCTCCTGGGCATGGACATTAAGCGTCAAGAGGTAAGTTGTTAAATAGGTAACAGTCCGTTAAAGAGGAGTCTGGACTGTCCATGGAGCGGCCAGCTGAGGTTCTCCATGACCTCTGACCTCTGTTCCTTCAGAAAAACCGGCTGGACATCCTCTGCTGTGTGCGGGGGGCAAACGACGGGAGGAGCGTTCAGGCCTCAGAAGGCTGCCTGTTTTGCTTCTTCAGAAACTCCTACTCCCCACTCCTGCTGAAAGACTGGGTGCGGCCACTCGTGGTAAGCGCTAAGCTGCGGTTCCGCTCTCCTCCCAGGGTGTCAGGTGCCTTGTCAGAGCTCACACTGCTGGGACAGGGGATTCTGGCAGCTGTTAATTTATGTGCAAAAGCAAATACGTACAGATAATACAGTTTGCCTCTAACAAGGCCTTAGCAGTGAACAGTAGTAAGAGGTTTTGAGGTTTTAGTTTGAAATCCTTGTAAATTCACGGGTAGCACAGGGTAGACTCGGTTCCCTTCACCTGGCTTCTCCCCGTGGTGCATTTTACATGGTGGGACGGAATCACAGCTCAGTGTGGTGGTGGTGGTCTTTGTTTGTTTTGGTGTCGGAGGCTGAACCCAGGCTCTCGTCCATGTTACACCACATTCACCCAGAGCTATGTCCTGGGCCGCAGAGCCAGGAATTTGACATTGGCACAGTGGGAGGGCGTGGGTCCACGGTCTTCTCCCAGTATGGATTCCCATGACCTCCCTCACAGCCAGGATGCAGAACTGTCCCCTCCCCACCCTGATCACCCTGCAAAACCCTCGCCTCTCATCCCCAGCAGCCGTGTAGGAGCTTTTCATAGTTTTGTGTACTGCACACAGCCAGCAGTGCACTTAGCACTTCTCTTCTCAAAGGATATACCTTAGTTTGCAATCACTGAAAAGTATTTTTTGAACACTTAGTGTTGGTTGGATGCTGTGCTACAGTGTGGGTCACCCCTGCATTTTCTCATGTGGTCCACACACAGCTGATGCAGTCCATCTGCTACTGTTTGCAGTCTACTAATGAGGAAACAGAAGATCAGAGAGAGTGAGCGACTAAGTGGCAAAGCCAGGATTTGAATCCAGGAATTTAGACTTTGACCACTGTGACCTCAGCCTCCACCCCATCCTCTCCGTTGTGCTACTGTGTCACTTAAACTTGCTTTTCAGTTCAGAGGGACGAAGGTGGAGCTCAGTGGCGGAGCACTGGCCTCACCTGCTCAGGCGCTGGGCTCGATTCCCTCGCTCTGAAAGCAAAGTGGGAGGAGGCTCCTGCTTTTTGTGTGTCTCAGACTATTTCTATTCTGAAACTCACTGTTACACTTTTGGCAATGGTATTATTCACTTTCCCTTCCAGATTGCTTTCTTCGTGGGCGTTCTCTCATTCAGTATCGCAGTCCTGAACAAAGTAGAAATCGGATTGGATCAATCTCTTTCCATGCCAGATGTAAGAAACTTGCTTTTTTAATTTTTAACTCATTCGGCCCTGGATGAGCAGTTTTCAGAGCATGCATGCGGGCGCTGCTGCTGCGGGCACAGGGGCACGGCTTCTCCGGTGAGGGAGACCTGCCGTGGTGCCTGCCCTGCCTGCGTGGAGCCCTGGCACTCTGAGCCCTCACACCACCTTCAGGCACGGCAGCAGGGTGGGAGCCGCCAGGCTTGGGAGTTACCTCGGGAGGCGCCCTTTGATGGGGACAACCGGAAAGAGCACCCAGGGGCCCGGGAAGAGAATCATCACAAACACGCTGGCGGCGACCCGGCCTCGCTGTCCCGGCCTCGCTGTCCCTCCTAAGTCCCCATGGTCAGCGTGTCACCCAGTTACCGCCTTGTCACCCATTGCCGTCCATTGTCGGGTCTTTCTTTCAGGACTCCTACGTCACAGATTACTTCAGGTCCCTGGGTCAGTACCTGCATGCGGGGCCCCCTGTGTACTTCGTCCTGGAAGAGGGGCACGACTACACCTCCGTGCACGGGCAGAACATGGTGTGCGGCGGCATGGGCTGCGACAACGACTCGCTGGTGCAGCAGATATTCAACGCGGCCCAGCTGGACAACTAGTCAGTACCTCGCGGCTTCCTGTCCCACAAGGGGCTGGCGGCCAGCGTCCACTCCAGCCTCAAACCCCTCACTTGAAAATGAACTTTCTTAAAAAAATCATTCTTATTCAAAACATACTTTAAATCTAGCTTTACCTGAGCAAAATCTTTGAAAGGACTCATTCACCAGCAGATAATTTGGAAGGTTTTTCCACTGAGTGGTAGTGTGGTTTCTCTTTGGTAGCAGTATAAAGTGTAAAAAGGGAAGTTAAGTTTCAAGGGAAATTACTGAAGCTAACTTTCTCTGTGTGGTGGAAACTGACTTTTCCTCTCCTGTGCTCTAGTACCCGGATTGGCTTTGCTCCCTCATCCTGGATTGACGATTATTTCGACTGGGTGAAGCCGCAGTCCTCTTGCTGTAGAGTCTACAACGCCACGGACCAGTTCTGCAACGCATCAGGTACTTCTGCTCCTGTCCTGATGTTGGCTTTTTCTGGAAAGTTTTAGCGTTACCACTTCAAAATCACTTGCATGCTGCCTTGATGTATGCCTGTTTATGTGTTGATGCTGGGTCTCGTTGCCTTTGTTAACATCCTTTTCCTCAGTCTGGTGCTTGTTACATTCCTGTCCCTCACGGTGGCCGAGAGGCTGCAGGTCAAACAAGGTCCCATCGGGGCTGCTTCCCAGACAGGAACTCTTGTCTCATCCCTGCCACCCTGACACCTGGCGAGGTGTGCGGCCTAGTTTCTTGGAGCTGTGCTTCCTTGGTGTATCGCTGTCACCCTGCAGTTGTGTGAGAGTGTTGAGCTTCTTCTGGAATTTTCTTAATGAAAGCATGGAAGCCCTGGGCTCCCAGAATATCAGTCGAACTCCCCCTTAAAGCAGAAAACCTATTTTACAGAAGGAAATGTGTCGTCTGTCTCTGATGAAAAACTGTTTTTATGTACTAAATGTATTAACTATGAAAGTCACTTGATGCTGAAGTTTTAGATTGGGGGAAAGATTCAGGAAAATGATCTCTCTTTTTTAATATTTTAAAAAAGTCTGGAAGCTCACACATCTGACCATCGGCCCCCTGTTCTCTCTCTGCCAGTGGTTGACCCTGCCTGCGTCCGCTGCAGGCCTCTAACTCCGGAGGGCAAACAGAGGCCTCAGGGTGGAGACTTCATGAGGTTCCTGCCCATGTTCCTGTCTGATAACCCTAACCCCAAGTGTGGCAAGGGGTGAGTGCCACTGCGCCATGCCAGATAAGCAGCCACTGCAGCTGGACTTCGCAGTAGAACACCAAGAGCGTGCTGGGTCAAGGCAGTTCAATGGGGAAAGGTCCTCTACCCCTGACCCCTGTCCCAGCCGGCTGTCCAAGTGGGGAAACTGAAGACAGCTTTTAAAAAAAAACTTTGTTTTCAGTGGGAGTCATCCTAGCTTGGCTGTTTGTCATTGCCCCTACCCCATCCCTGAGCTTTCGCACTGAGCTATATCTTCTCCCTTTTCTTAATTTTATATTTTGAGAGTCTCACCAAGTCACCAGGCTTGGTGATCCTCCTGCATCAGCCTCCCAGAGTGCCGGAATTACGGGCATACACCATCTGGGTCCTGCCCCATGCATGTGAATGGAAGCGGGTTCCGGGCACCTGGTACGGGAGGTGGCAGAAGAGGGCACACACGCTGCTGTTTCAGGGTACAGGAGAATTAAGGCCATGTGAGCTTTGGATCACCTTGGTTCCCAGGCAGCCAGGTGTCCACGGCAGCAGGATGTCTCATCTAGAAACAGCAGGGATGCAGTGTTTTGTCTGTTTTGAGACCTACACGAGGTCTTCTTGGAAGCCTGGCCTCTGAAAATATTGCTCGCCAAGTGAATGCTTTGGCCTTTATAACACAGGGAAAGGAGCACAGCTGTTAGGAAAGTGGTGGCCACTGTCGACACCAGGCCAGGGCCCCGGCCTCCCTCCATTTAGCACCCCCAGGCCTGGATCGTGACAGTTCCCTGGGGACGAAGCTTCGGCAGGGTCACATACAGCTCACACAGCTAGTTGGCAGCGGGGCTGGAGCCCCAGCCCTTGCCCTTCGCTGCCTCCTGTTACAAACAGCACCAAGTAAACCCCGTGTCGCAGCGTGTCTGATCCCACACAGGGCCAGACAGGCCCCAGCAGCCGCACACACAGACACCGCAGAGGGAAAGGCCAGTCTGGGCAAGAACAGGCCAGGGCCGCCTGTGTCGCCTCCTGTGTGCCCTTGTTGGCACGCACAGCTGCGCCTGACCTCGGCCTGGGCTCGGGGGACCCCACTTAGCCTGGCCTCTGACACCCACGGCCTCTCCTCAGGGGCCACGCCGCCTATAGCTCCGCCGTGAACCTCGTTGGCAATGCCACGGGCGTCGGCGCCACGTACTTCATGACCTACCACACCGTGCTGCCGGGCCCCTCGGACTACATCGATGCGCTGAGGAAGGCCCGGCTCGTGGCCAGCAACATCACCAGGACCATAAACGCGAAAGGCAGCCACCACCGCGTGTTCCCATACAGGTAACTACGGCAGTATGTGGCACAGATGGGCGCTCCCCGGGTGCGGCTCCCTGCCGGGCTGTTTTGGCGGAGGCCGTGTCCGAGCACAGGGGACCGACACCAAGGGCTTGCGGAGCCCACGGCAGGTGTGAGCTGCATGCACAGAACTTGCTCTGTGCTGCTGTCTGCCTGGAAGAGACGAGACCCGCTGCGAGCTGGCACAGGACCACGCCCGCCAGAATGCCTGGCTGGCTTCGGGGGGCGGGGAGGACCCCCAACTGCGAATGACAGCTGCTTTCCTGTTCGAGAAGTCATCAGGGTGCGTGTCCTAATTCGTAGGAGAGCCGGTTCCCTGATCAGACTTGGACGTTTTGTCCTTTCAGCACAGCAGAACGTCCAGAAGCACAGGTTGGGCTTACAAATAGCTCTGCATCACACACACATCTTGGGCCGTTGTTAGCTCTCCCTGGGGCATTAGCACCCTTGCGAGCCCCAGGCCAGTTGCTAGAGACCCTGCTGTCGGGGGTGCCTCTCGAGGGGCCTCGGCTTTGCGGGAGTGAGCGCCTAGCAGAGCAGTCTTTCTCTTCCTCCTCCCCAGCATCTTCTATGTCTTCTACGAGCAGTACCTGACCATCATCGAGGACACCATCTTTAACCTCAGCGTGTCGCTGGGGGCCATATTTCTGGTGACCATGGTGATCCTGGGCTGTGAGCTGTGGTCTGCTGTCATCATGTGTGCCACCATCGCCATGATCCTGGTCAACATGTTCGGTGTCATGTGGCTGTGGGGCATCAGTCTGAACGCAATTTCTCTGGTCAACTTGGTGATGGTGAGTCCTGCTCGGCTCTCACCTTGTCCCTGGGCCCGGTGCCACGAGTTGTCTTGGATTCCTCATAAACCCTCAGATGGAGAAAACACCAAGCCTGGCTCTCGTCGCTGAGGTTCGATGAGCATTGGGAGCCAGGAGGTGGCGTGGAGGGGTGGAGAAGTGGAGGGGAGCAGCAGCGCGCACTTTGCTGCCCAGTCCCGTCTCTAAGCCCTTTCCTTACAGCTGCAGTAAGGAGCCTGGCTCGTGCTGTGTACTGTGGTGGCAATGTGATCGCACGGTCTATAAAAGCACGGAGCCCAGTGACAGCAAGATGTTCACGTTTTACTTAGAAAGCCATCCTTTCCCTCCCAGGGGGCCTCCCGTGCAGTTGCCAGGCGCTTTTTAGTAAGTTTTGGCGAAGAGAGGCAGCGCAGTTGCCCTTCCGCCAGGACCCACTCAGCCTGGGGTGCAGTAGCAGAGCCCCAGGCAAGGGAGACAAGCGCTGGCTCGGCTGCCCAGGCAGGGTGGACCTCAACTTCAGCAGCTTCCCCTCAGCAGTGAGCACACCCCAGAAAACAAGATCAGCCGGGGCCTGAAGTTTCCAAAGTTCCTGTCACAATTTGGACAGGTGTGGGGGGTCCTTTGTTACGGAATTCACTGTGTTAGGGAACCCTGGTCACCAGTGAAGGGGCAGCTAGTTGGAATTGTCCCCTGGAGAAGGGCCATCCTCTCACAGAAGCGCTTTCTTCCAGAGCTGTGGCATTTCCGTGGAGTTCTGCAGCCACATAACCAGAGCGTTCACAGTGAGCTGTAAGAGAAGCCGCGTGGACCGCGCACAGGAGGCGCTGGCCCACATGGGCAGCTCCGTGAGTATCCCGTGTTCACAGCGCCCGTGCTCAGAGGAAGAAACTAAAATTCAGCAGGCAGGACAGAACCAGGACCCTCTACACAGAAGGCAGCTCCCGTGGGTTACAAGTGTTCAGGCAGCTCACCAAATAGCTGCATCTTGTACAGACCTCCATGTCCTCAAACTGTACGTGTTTGTGGTGACTCAGTGGGAAGACTAAGGTGGCAGACTAGGGCACGCAGGAAGCCAGCACAGCCTGGGGCCACCATGTCCCAGAGCTCAGCAAGAGCCCAGAGCTGTCTGGGCTTAGGCCGCCTCCACCTGTTAACTGCTTTACCACTGCAGAAAACCCTGTTTAAGGGTAAGAACTATAATCTGCTTTACAACAATTTAGATACTTGAACAGTTCCATCTGAATATAACATTGTCTCAATTTAGGCAGGAGAGAGCTGTCTCACAGCTTTACGCTCAGAATACCCTTCCTTCCCTCCAGGCAGCACACAGAAGCCATGGGTACAGTCTCACCCGTAGCTCTGAGTGCTGTCCCGCATTACTGTGGATCTGTACTAAGACATCTTGTAAGAGGAAGTGTTCAATCAGAATAGGCTGATGAATGTTTCTAATTACTGTTTTCTTGTTCTAGATATTCAGTGGGATTACCCTTACAAAGTTCGGAGGAATTGCAGTGTTGGCTTTTGCCAAATCTCAGATTTTCCAGATATTTTACTTCCGGATGTACTTAGCTATGGTCTTACTGGGAGCCACTCATGGACTCGTGTTTCTCCCTGTCCTCCTCAGTTATATAGGTAAGAGTTCCTGTTTCTAACAAGTCACACGGGATAAAGCACGTTACTAAAAATAGATGTACCTTAAAGCACCCTTTTATACTCGTACCTGAACTTGCACTACAAGTCATCTATCTAATAAATACGCCTGAGTAATAACTGCCTAAGACAACAGAAAGTCCCATCCAAGAGCTTCATGGCTGTCCACTGTTTCATTAGGAAATGGCTGTGTTCTGGCAACCTGATTGGGGTCAGATCTTGAATGAACTTGGAAGTGAATGGGCTGAGGGGGCGCTGCCATCCACGAGAGGTGACAGCCAGGGCACCACCCCAGCAATGCTGCCCAACAACTGTATTCTGTGGTCCACACTTCTTAACAAAATGCTGCCTCTGCTACTCAGCTCTTGAAACTGTTTTTATCTTTTTACTGCTGTGGCTATTTCACCTTATAGAAAGGGCCCCTGGTTGAAACGAGGGCAGTATTACTTCCCCTGCACCACAGCTTTGTAACTAAGATGAAACACTGGAATAGCAGAGAAAATGGACACAGGAACTGCTACTGCAGTCCAACATAAAACTGACTCCTTTCCTCCTGAATAAATTCTTTCTCTTCCAGGGCCATCTGTAAATAAAGCCAAAATTCGCGCCACTAGAGAGCGATACAGAGGCACAGAGCGAGATCGACTCCTCAATTTCTAGCCCTCTGACAGGGCCTGGTGACTGTGAACTGTGTCTGAGGGTTGGGCTGCTGACCGCTGGGCAGTAGTTACGCTGTCCGACTGAGCTGAACACTGCATGTGCCCAGACCGCAGGCCAGTGCTGCAGCGCCAGCACCGTGCTAACGAACTCAGGAATGCGTATTTGACTTGTCAAGCAGTATTAGTGGAATCTGAAGGTGACCATGGGATGCTAAAATCCACCCCTCCACGCCCCATTTCTTCAAGAAAGAAACCTCACCTTCGGCAAAAGGAAGGACACTTAGGATGGCTGGGAATGAGCTCTGCCCGCTGACACTTTGGAAAGGCCAGTCCATGCACTCTCCTTTTTTTAGGAGTAAGCCATCACACGTTCTAGACTGTATTTTTAGTAACATTGGGAGGTTGTAGATACAGTTTACTATAACATTTTGTAGTTTAAAGAGCTTTATTGCAATAAATTAACTTTTTACACATTTTTATATATATTAAAAAAAACTAGCAAATGATTTCAGAATGTCGTAGGCCTCATTAGAGCTTGGTCTCCAAAAACCTGTTTAAAAAAAGCAACATGTTCCTCACAGTGTTCTCCTGTAAAGTGAAATAGAGGTTTAATCACCAGTGAAGAAAGGAAAATGAGAGTATAGCTTATAAATTGCACACTGGGTTTTAACTTATTTTTCTTTAATAAAATACCTTGTTTTCCTAAGTTTTGAGGTTGCCCTTTATGTTACAAACTGGTACCTTCACAGCCGCTAGCCCACTGCTACATGCTTGGAGACCAGCACAAAACCATATGGAGAAGATGCTGTCACTAAATGCCATCCTGCATGTACCCTGAGCTAGAGAAGGCCACCAGACCTAAACAGAGTCCAGCTTAGAAATCTAACTAAAGCTTTCTGGTTCCTTCTCCAATGTAAAGAAAACCCCATCTTAGATTTAAACACTATTTGGAGATGAAAGTAATTAGCCACTATTTCTTACCCAAAACTAAAGCATAACTTTGGTAAGTCCTAGCCACTTTAATAGAATGCTTCGTTCCTCAAGAGTTGCCCCGAGACCTGCTGTCTGACACGGGCTGTGTCCAGCCTGCCTGGACTGGGCGCTGAGCGTCTCTACCCAAAACCCAGCCCCGGGGTGAATTCAGAGCACCTATCCAAGCCTGCTCGAAAGGGGCTGCTTCTACGGAAAAAGCGCACAGGTGCCTCCCCGCTGAGAGGCCGCTCACCTGACAGCGGGTTCCCGCTGCTCTTCCGTGTCTGAACTGCAGCTGCACTCACCTGGTGTGAAATTAGGGTTCCCTCGCAAACGCTGGTTTCGCTGTTCAAAAAACCGGAATATAGTATAGAAAAGCATGTTGTCTTCGGTCTGCTTTGCAGCATCTAAAAATTTCCGTGCAGAGACGTTGTCGTGGCCACCGATGCCCCGGATAAACCTCAAGGCGGCCAGCACCTGGTGTTTGGACAGGAGGACTTCGACGATCTCATCGTTGGCAGTTGAGAGCCGCTGGAAGGAAGGGGAGACATGCAGATCAACAACAGGGACACCTGTGTCACAGGAAGCTGCGACAGCCCGGTGTTGTTACCTTCAGCATATCCAGAGACAGCTGGTGGGCGGGAGGATAGAAACTTTCCAGGGACAGCAGCAGGCAAGCCTGAAAGACAGTTTTGGGGTGGCCTCAGTTGGAAGGGTGACACTGAAGATTCTCAACCACAACAAAATAAAGGCCGCTGACACCCACCAGGGGCTTGGAGTCGCTGAGCACATGGTACTGCAGGAACTGGTGCAGCATGTAGAACAGGTTGTGTTGGACCAGCGTCTTGATCACCAGCTCATGTAAGTAATGCTGGGGACAGGAGAAAGGACACTTGCAAATCACTCAGCTGCCACTGACTCTGCACCTGAACCCCCAGAGGCAGACATGTCCGACACAAAGGGGCTTCAACCTGTCTTCACCTTCCACTTGTTCTGACTAAAAACATGGGAATGTCACGAAACTCACTCAAAATCCTGTCCCCTCTAGACCCTTCTAGCGCTAAGAGTCTTCTCAGTGAAGACGACAGTACTTTCCTGTAACTAACTCAGTGACGCGTGCAGATCGTGAGGTACCTGCACTGCGATCTGAAACTGGTTCAGAGAGCGGATGTATTCCATCAGCACGGCTATCACAAACTTATGCGGCATCTCCTGCAGGACAGAGGGGCTTTGTAAACGGCAGAGTTGCGAAGGGAGCGCGTTTATTCCCAAACACTCCTCGTTCCCGTGAGCAAATCTGCTCCATCTGACTGGCTCTGCACACAAATCCGAGCGTCAGAAGCCAGGCTGAGCGAGGCCCCGGCCAGACAGCTGTGGTCGGTCCCACCATGGCGGCGTGCGCTCTGCCCCCGCCTGGAGACTGCCATGCCACGGCACCTTGTTTTCCGCGAACGGCGACAGCACATGGGTGTAAACATCAGACTGATCCACCACGGCCTGTGTCCGCACAGGCCTTCTGAGGGGCGGGTTGCTGCGGCTCTGCCCCGCTTCCACAGCCTAAAATGATAAATGGCAAGCTGGTGATCGCAGAATTTTCTACAGAGAGGGTGCTGATTATCGCCAATCCAAAAAAACTGGATTGTCAGATGTGAACCGCGGACACAAACCCAAGACTTTACTTTCCTGAAAGTGTTTTCTGGTGCTGGCTGTGAAGAGTTAGGTCACAGTTGGGTGTTTTGAAAATCCTTCAGGATTCTTGTGGGTAGAACTAAGGAAAACTAAGCGTTTCCCTTCGAATACATATTTTTTTTAACCTGAAAATTATCTTAACTCCATAATTCTCTTAGTCATGGATTATTTGACCTTTTTGTTATATATCTAATAAAAAATGAAGAGGCTGGTTGCATCATTTTATCAATAAATGATCAGCTTTTGCAATGAGTCTATGTGGGCATACCTTTTCCTTTTCTGCAGAGCTGGGTACAGAACCCAGGGCCTCGCGCACACGGCACGCGCTCTACCCGAGCTCCACCCAGCACGATGGGGTTCTTAAACGGTGAGCCAGAGTTCCCCAAATGTGACTCAGCAGAGCTGTGACTGTGGACCTCGCTATTCTGCCTCATGGTCCAAAGCAGCACAGACCCACACAGATGCTGTGGGGTACAGCCCGAGACCCCACGATCCCACCGCTCCAGGGCTGCCTGTGTTACTGTGCGTGGATCCGTGAGTCTTGATAGCTACAGTCTGGAAAGCCCAGAAACTGGCCTAACGGGTTAGATCTCCTGGTTCCCACTGCCCAGGACACCGAGAGCAGGACCCAGAGGAGTCTGGCAGGGCCCGGCCACTCCTTGGGCTGAGGGGACAGGGACACAGGACCCAGGGGCACAGCCTCCTTCTGCAGCCTGCTCTGGGGACTGGAGTCCTGAGTTTACTGTTTCAAGCCACTCCCGCTGCTACCCTTAGGACTAATCTGGTCCTTGAAGGGAGATATTTATCCCACTTGCCCTGACCTTTTCTACTTCCTGGCTTTAGGAAATACACTCTACTGGTAACCAGCCACATTCATTCTTTCTAGCCCTTCACTACAAGCACCTGATGCCTCCTAGGTGACAAGCACAGTGCTCATCACCTTAACAGGACACTAGAAGTTACTACAACCCAAAGGGAAAGGAGGAAGGTGCGGCAAGTAGTGGGAGTCGCGACACTGCCGCTTTGCTAAGTCGCAGCTCTGGTGACACAGAACACAGTGCAGAGCTGAGACCGGTTTCCTTATCTAACAGAGAGGCAGACGGTGGCTCAGTCTCTGTAAGATGAGACACAGATCTAACGACCGGAGCAAACACGGTGACAGCACTGAGATGTGGCCTCAAGCAAATGGGATACAGGGACTGCGAGTGTCCTGTGGCCACCCTGTCCACTGCCATGCATCAAACCTCCGTGATACCGCATTGTAATTATTTAGAAAATGCATGGGGCGGGTGGTGGAGGAGACTTCGTGACCATCCATCTAACTTACCATAGTGTAACTCTGCTCGGCATCCAGGTACTTTTTATACTCGTGGTTGAGTTTATCAAAAACGGTGGCTATCACAGGCAGCGTGGCTCTGTCTGACTCATTCAGCACTGGGAAGGATACAATGTGCACACAGATTAAACCAACAGCACAATCACAGGAACCGCATCGTGCTGCTGATAAAGCGATCACACAGGTTCACCAGCGCAAACATTCCTTGGAAGGACACTCGAGGGAAGGTTATGCTTTAGAAACCTGACTCCTGAAAATCGCAACCCTTCTAGTGACTAGAAAAAAACAGCTCTGGCAAGTAGCAGTAGAAAATTCTCAGCGTTTCTGTGACTGAGGTGGGTCTTCATTGTGTTGTCTAGGCAGCTCTCAAATGTGTGGGCTTCCACCTGCTGAGCAGCAGGATATGGGTACGCATCACCTCTCCTGGCTGAGAGTAAGATTCTTAAAGTAGCAACACAGCAGTAGGTATCCTGGTTTCTGAAAGATGTTTGTCTTAGAGCTAACAATGGTGGGCCCTCCACGTGTGTCCCCCTGGAAGTCTGCTTTTATCCAGAACATCGACTTACTGGTCTTTTGTTTCCCAGCCTTTCCAGGGAATGAAATAACCCACACTCTGCACAGAGTGAGGCTCTCAGGCACAGACGGGCATCAGTAAGTGGCCACCTTCCAATGCCAGAGGCTGGCAGCACAACCTAAGAGGGCACCAGCCCCACGGGGAAGGAGTCACGGACTTACTCTGCGAACACACAGACAGGATGACCATCTTGCACTCCTTCCTCTGGATGAGAAAGTCCATCAGTCTTCCTTTGTCTGGCAAGAGGTTTACTATGGGTTGAAGCTTCACCTGCAGGTTCCAGAGGTAACCTGGAGTTCAAGAAGCAGCAGTTTTAACAACATGGTGCAAACGAGAACAGCCCAACAAGTGGCTCACCCGAACTGGGGCTGGGGTACTGAAACCCCCGCGGAGCGCTCAGGTCTCCCACCGACAATATGGCGCACACATGCAAAAGAAAGACAGAGAATATTCTGCAGTTGATGAGATCTGGGATGAAGCAATGTTCTCTGTGGAACAAAAGACCACAAGGCCAAAAGCTCATGGCTTTTATTGGTATCAATCAAGGAGGTGGGTGGGGGTTATGGCACAGTGCTAAGGAAAAGAAACTTTGCAGGCACTGGTCCTAAGGAGAAACAGAGCAATTCCATACTAGGCACAAAGGCCTCTAATTAGCAAAGCTAGGAACAGTTTAGTATATGCAAGGCTGACACCTTTACTGCCAGGAAGGTATAATTCTTTCTGAATCCCACAGCCTCAGCTGAGATGTTACCGCCTGTCTTAGCCCTGGAATCTCACAGGAATCCATTCTAGCCATCAGCAAGGGGGGCAATTCTCACCTGGACTTGACCACATTCTTTTAGCCAATTAAGGGACCATCTGGTTCCATATAGCCACTTCTGCCTGTCTCAGCCAATAGGGTTGAAGGGGAGGTCAGGGAAAGGTCAAGATAAGGCAAGGGGCTTTGTTTCTCAGAGAGCACAGCTTCGTGGTCTCCTATACTAGGGTGCTGCAAGTGTGCTTAATGGCCCTTTCGTCCTAAGCAGTGTGGCAACAGGACATTCAGGAGCACGTCTGATGACAGGACTGACAGCCACACTTTCACAGGCTTGGCCGATTCCAACAGGCCACCAGTTTCCTCTGCGCTGGCTCACTGTATCCCTGGGGTTCTCAATGGACTTCACAATCTGCCCACTCATTAACCTGGGGTGTACAGGGCACCCTAACTGCCAGGCAGGCCAGCCGGCATGGCCTTTCTTGACTGGGCTTTCCCAGGGGAATGAAGTACCCACCAAAACTGACCCGAGTGCCCATGTTCTCCACGCTTCCCAAGGTGGGCGCAGAGCCCACGCCTGAGCACTAGCTCTACGAGACAGGAAACTATAGGCAGCTACGGACTAGTGCACAAGGTTTGCTGGTGTCAAAAGCCACAAGACTGTGACCCAGGGAGAGACAAGTCCCAGGCGGAGGGCTCAGTGGCAAAGGACAAAGGTGAGCGGGCTCCCAGGCACACACAGAAAAGCGGGCACAGATACAGGTGGCAGTGCCAATGGGAAACAGGAATGGGGCCCCAAATTGTGGAGTCTGGCTTTTGAGAATGGGCTCAGCTCAGAGCAGGAGATGGACTGTTGCTTTAACCGTAAGACCCACATGCTCCTGACTCCTGAGAAAAGGAAAGCGCGGGAGAGGACAGAGGGGAAGGGGGTCATCATAGTGCCCAGGCGGAAGGAAGAGGTCACTGCTGGTGACTCAGGCCAAAGCCTCACTGCCCACTCCGTGACCTAACACCAGCAAGCTCTGTTTCTCCCCAGCACGATCAGCCCCCTGGGCCTACCTTGGCTTGCACTGATGATGATGTCAGGCTGGAAGACAATCCAAGAGGAAGAATCTACGAGTTATAGGAAACTGTACGTGGGGAAGAGGTGCAAACAGAGCAGTGAGTCCGGGAAGGTCAGCACAACCCACAACCCACCGCGGCCTGGCGGCAGGGAGGCGGGCGCACCCCGAGACCAGGGTGTGAAGGAGGGGTGGCCAAGGCTTTTGAAAAGGATACAGAGTTTACAGGGCACAGGAGACTGGCTGGTCACCGCAGCAGGACCTGGAGTAAGAAAACAAGTGTGACCAGCAGCTGGCAATGCCAACGCCGCACTTCACTGACTGGCAGGGGCCACACTGTTCACGGCGCCAGCGATGAGCGTCTGCCACAGTGACAGGCAGACGGCGTGAGCGGTGCTGTCCCACTGGTGACATATGCGGGGACAACCCGTGACACTGTGGTTTCAATCACAGAGAACCAAAGACTTGTCACATCTTCCTGTTACAGAGTGGGGAAATCAGCCTGTGCTTCAAACACCCGGCTGCACTGAGAACGCTGCCAATCAAAGCGGCCTGTGGTTTAATTATCTGGATCGTCAGCTGGACCACCATGCACGGAGGAGGTGTGAGCAGAGGCCCTGTGCCAGGGACCTGTGACCACCAGTTACACTGCCCACCTGTCCCACGGCAGCCTTGCAAGCTCAGCAGGGGCCCGGCTGTGCCAGTGACCTGGGGCAGCCAGACTCGGTGGGTAAGGGGGTCACCTGGAACGCACCCTGCAAATGCAGCCAAGGACCCAGCTGGACACCTCATAAATGACACACAACACACACACGCTGATGAACTGCAGGTGCAAACAAGTCACAGCTCCTGTGCCCTACGGTGACACCCCAAGTGTTTAAAGCCCTTTGTGATCCTCCTGCCCCAGCCTCCCATGGTGCTGGGATTAGAGGTAAGCACCACCAAAACGGCAACCAGGCTACTACTGTGATCATGCCTGGCACTTGTTTTACTATGAGAAGGCAACTAGCCCCAGTGGCCCCTTTTATTGTGATGCTGGGGATGGAACCAATTTTGTTTTATTTTTTGAGACATGGACTTAACATGTAGCCCAGGTTGACCTTGAACTCACAGTGACCCTCCTGCCTCAGCCTCCTGAGTGCTGGGATTACAGGTGTGCACCATCACACCTGGCTCAAATTGCTTCTTAACTGGTCCTTTACCACTAGATCTGAGCTGAGCACTTTAAATGTTTACAGGGAGTTTTCCTCTCTGACCACTAGTCACCTTCATGCGTAAGCGGGCAGCAAGCACAAGCACAGCATGCACTTGTCCAGCCTTCTAACACTGACACGACCACCGGGGAAAGCGAGCGGCTGAGCAAAGCACAGAGGCTGAAAACCCAAACCTCTGTGAGAACCAGCTCCTCCTTCCCGGTGTGGCTCCCAGCAGAAACAGCAAGCTGGGCGGGCTGCCGGGGCGCGCCCGCTGAGCCCACACCCAGAGCCACATGCTCGCCCCTCCCTGCGAGAGGGGCAGGCCAGGCGGACACAGGCTGCCTCCTGACGGGTTCCGGGTGTGAGCCCGCGTAGCCCCTGTGGTCTACACTGACTGTAACTAGCTCCCTCTAACTCGGACCTCCTTTAAAAGAGATCGGAACATTGAGGAGGGGGAAAGAGGAGGGGAGAAGCAGGAGGGGGAAGAGGGGGAGGAGGAGAAAGGAGGAGGGTGGGGAGGAGGAGGGGGAGCTCTACCTTCAAATGCACTTTAACTGGGAACAGGAAAAAAGAACCCAATGGCTGCTTTACATTTTCCAGAAATCCCGCCCGCTCTTCCCACCTCCTCCTGCACCTCTTCAGACAGCAGGAGCAAGGGGATCCAGAAAGCCCAAGACCCATGGCCCTCAGCTCTTCCTGCGGCCACGGTCACCAGAGAATGTGGCATTTATTTATTAACAGCCGTCACAAGCCAAGTCTCAGCTCAGGCAAATGGAAAACAGTTCGGACTGGTCAGCAAACTTGTTCAGCTTCACTGGCAATCACATCAAGGCTGCGAGAGCAGCAGTTTTCTATTTTTATCAAAGGAAGACTCATTTGTAAGATGCTTTTCTTAGCTTACATAATCAGCAGGAGTTGCATTTTTTGAAAAACAGAAATCAGCCAGGGGCGTGGCTTGGTGGTGCAGCACCTGACTATAGCCTGAGCTCCATCCCAGAAATGCAAAAAGAAAAAAAAAAAGCCCTAAATCAAACAGCTCTGGGAATTCTCGTGTATTCCCCATCCCTGAGTGAACACGGCTCCTGAGGATCACAGCAAGAATACAGTCTGGGAGCCGGGTGTGGTGGCGCATGCCTTTAATCCCAGCACTCGGGAGGCTGAGGTAGGCGGAGCGTTGTGAGTTCGAGGCCGGCTTCGGCTACAACGCGAGTGCAAGGCCGGCCTGAGCTACATAGTGCGACCCTGCCTCAAAAAACCAGGGCCGGGAGTTTGGCTCAGTGCCTTAAGCGCCTGCCCTGGCAGGCGCGAGGTTGTGAGTTCAATGCCCGGTGCCGCAAAAAAAAAAAAAAAAAAAAAAAAAGAATACAGTCTGGGACCCAGCACCCTGGAAGGCTGAGGCAGAAAGATGGAAAGTTCAGGCCCTACCTGGGCAACTCAGTGACTTAACGCGGCCATGTCTCAAAAGAAAAGCAAAGAGACGGAAGTGTGGCTCAGTGGAAAGGCCCTGGGTTTGATCTGTAGTATCACAAAAAGGAACAAACAAAGCAAAGATCACAGCAAGAACACAGCTAGGTGTCCTGTCCCCGGAATCTCAACTCACCTGCCAGGGGGATCGGATAGGGCTGGATTGAGCGGGCTGGAAGCACCGGGTGATGGTAGGTGACAGTGCCATCAAACTCGCCCCTTAACTTGATGTCAAATATCACAGATGTCTGTGGGCAGAAAGAAAAACATGACGTCAAGTCTTCCCACCCCAGGCCAGGTTCTCGTTCGAGGAGAAAACTCATTGAGTCAGGATGCTTTGTCCCCATATCCTCTAGCAAGTTCATCCTGTTCCCTCTGCTTGACCCTGAAACACCTCTGCTGGTCAGAGACACCGACAGCTGTCCTCCCGGGAGGCCTGCAGGGAAAGGGTCTGTCTACACCACAGCCCTGCTGGCAGCCTGGAAGAGCAGGGCTGGTTTTTGATCACTTGAGACCCACAACCTCGAACTGTAATCCTCAGGCCCTGTCACGAGAACAACCAAAACTTTTGAGTGTGAAGAGTACTTTCTATGTTGGGCACAATGGCACACAGCCTGCAACCCCGGCACTTGGGAGGCTGAGGCAGCAGGATCGTCATGAGCTCAAGGCCAGCCTGGACTACACAGCAAAACCCTGCCTCAAAAATACATACACACATACAGCTGGGAATACAGCTCAGTGACAGAGCCAACACAAGGTACACCAGAAAAAAAAAAAAAAAAAAAGACACAGAGAGAGAAATGTCTTTGTTCGCTGAACAAAAAGTTTGCCAATTTCTACAATGCTTTTTTCCTTTCCTTTTTCTCTTTCTTCCCTAAAAACTCTTTCTTCTTCCTGTCCTTTCTCCTCCCTGACTCTGAGCCCTTTAACTTTGTGATTGTGTGTTAACATGCAGAGCAGGGGACTCCAGTTCTCTCACAGCCAGGCCTGGGGCAGTTACAGGTCCTCTGCCCGGTGGGGAGGAAGGCGCTCTCCCTCCGGGTCCTGCCTGTGCGGGGGAGGCTGATGGGAGAGGAAGCAAATCCTGCCCAAACTATGGGGTCCACCAACGCCCGAGTCCCACACTGCTTCCAAGCAACCCTAACTTGCACAAACCCGCTCAGAGTCCCACACGAACTCAGACCTCTGTATCCTGGTGATGGACGACGACCAGGTTGTCCACCACGTTCAGGGCAAACTTCCCCGTCCTGTTTAACTTCAGTATGTGCATCTTCCTACAGGGGCCCTCCCTGCGGGGTGAGAGGAAGGTGAGAACACGATCCACAGGCTCTGCTTCCTACTCCACCATCGGAGGGAGAGGAGACGAGCGCGAACCGTACCGTGGCAGATGATACAAGACCACCTCCGCTCCGGGGCTGTTGGACGTCCGAGAATGATGCCGCAGGAAGAGGACGTAAAGCTGCCCGTATCTAACCAGAGGACAGAGACTCGTGGGCCACTCTGGCCACTTCAATGCCTCCCTTCTAGACACTGAGTTACAAAACCACAGGGGTGCCAACTATGAGCAGCCTCTTAAAGGACTAGCTTGCACCCAAGAAAGCTGCTTACAAAGAGGAAGAAAAGCTGCTATCAACTTCAGGGCAAGCCAGGCCTGCTGCTGCACGCCTGCAGTCCCAGCACTCTAGGAGGCTGAGGCAGAAGGATGGCAAGTTCCAGCCCAGCCCGAGCAAATCACTGACTTGGCAAGGCTCTGTCTCAAAATAACAACACAAAGAAGGGTTAAGGATGCAGCTCAGTGCAAAGGGTCCAGTACTGCGAAAAATAAAAAACACCAAGTAGAGAAGAGAGTGCTAGACTAAATAAATACACTTTGAGCAAAGTCTTTCGAAAGAAAGTCACAAACCTAAGTAGAGAACCCAAACACATGAAACATGTTAATACTTAGCGGCAGTAAGCTGTATTTTCCTATTTTTCTATGTTTTCCAAGTTTTATGTAATAGGTACATACTCCTTAATGGTAGGAAAATACGATCAGTATTAAGTGTCATCTAATAGATGTTGCCACGGCCGATTTTTTTTTTTTTAAATATGGAACGCTTCACGGATTTGCGTGTCATCCCCGTGCAGGGGCCACCATGGCCGAGTTGAGTGCGCGTTTCCATCCCAGTCACCAGCACTGCGCTGGCAAAGCTGGGCGTGGCAGTACACACGTGCAATTCCACCACTCAGAAGGCTGAGGCAGTGCGAAGGCCGTGGGTTCCATTACCAGTACCATGAAAAGAAAGTATACCTTTCTGCCAGGTGTGGTGGCACAAGCCTGTAATCTCAGCACTCAGGAGGCTGAGACAGGAGGATCGCTGTGAGTTTGAGGCAAACTGGGGCTACATAGTGAGTTCAAGGCCAGCCTGAACTACACAGTAAGACCCTGCCTCAAAAATATCTATATATCTTCCTAAATAAGTAATTACATTCTATGTTTGTTGGATCAGCTTAACCTACTTCCTTATTTATAACTATGATACACTTTATTTTAGCTAAAGACCACTTTAAGCTTCAATTCACAGAATGAACAACAATTCTAAAATGAAAATACCTAAGAAATAAATTGGTTCAAGGTTCTCATTGTATCAGACTAGAGAGCTAAAAAACCTTCCCAAACAAGGAAAAATCAAAAAAGAATTCCACACCTGCTCAATCAGCAGGGCATTAGACTTCTTTCTCCCAGTACTGAGCTATATCCCCAGCCCTTTTGGCTTTTTATTTTGAGCCAGGGTCTTGCTAAGTTGCCCAGGCTGGGTTCAACTTGCCATTCTTCTGCCTCAGCCTCCTAGAGTGCTGGGACTGCAGACACGTACCACTTCACCTAGCTGCGCAGCAGACATTTAATGTGAGGGTTCAGGGTTCAGGGTTCGGGTTCACATCCCTATCCCTGTCTAGGTTCATAAAAAAATTCTAAAAAGACCCCAGGTTGACTATACCCACAAAATCTAGTAACTAACCGATAAGTGACGGGTCCTTACTAAGCGTTCTCAGGGCCCTTCCCGAGCGCCAGCACCGCGGCTGCGCTCGGAACTCACTCCCGTACTCACTGACCACACAGTCACAGCGGGAATTCGCTACAGACACGCACATGGTCGCCATCGCGATGTCCCGTTCCGAGAGGCCCAGCTTGGTTGACTTGGGTGCTGCTGGTAATTCAATCTCGAACTTGGGCAACTTCGACATAGTGCCAGCCTGCAGCAGGGAAGGGTGCAAGAAACGTTCTCCAGCTCCTCGGAAGTTTCAACCTTCCCTACAGGAAACCCGGGAGAGGGGCAACTCCACCTGGGACGGCTCCCCGAGGGCCACTCCCAGTGGGGCTGGGGCAGTGCTGTGCGCGCCTCCTGGTGGTCACAGTGGGTCAGGGGAGTAGACAGAATAAAAGGGGCCGGGACTTTATGGGGGTGCTTAATCTTACCCTAAAGTAAAAAGGCTGCAGGACATTTTCAAGGACCGTGGTAGAGAGCAGGATCACGGCGCTCTCGGGGCAGTACATGTACCAGTTTACATTGATATTGTGGCTCTTCAGGAGTTTCAGGCTCCGTTTCTCAGGCAACACCTGAAGCAAAGTTCACAAAGCAGAATCTTCATTTTAAAAAGCAGCAGTACATGAGAAGATTAATGCAGTAAATTATTATTGTTTTTTGAAAAATAAAGGGAGACTTATTGAGCAGAATCAAAGAAATACATGCTAAGAACAGAGTGTGAGGCTTGAGGGGTGAAAGCCATTATGGTATGACATTAGGGGATTTCTGAAGTTTTAGGATATCTTCAGGACACGTAACCTGGAATGCTTTGCTTTCCTTTTTTCAATTTCTTCTTTTTTAAAACTTATTATCTAGTGTCTTTCTCCTTAAGGTCAGGTTGCTCATTAGTGGACTAAAGCAAAAACTGGCTTATCAAGTAGATTAAATAAAATGCAAACTTTCAAATACAGTAAATTAAAAAGATTAAAAGCACAGCAATCCCACTAAGTGGACCGGGAACCTCGTCTGGATTTGTTACAGCGCTGACTGCGGGGCCTGTGCCGGGGCTCTGCACCCTGACTCACTCATCCTTCACCCCGGACGGCGGAGGAGGTGCAGGGTATGAGGCTGCTCGCAGAGGCGAGGAGCAGGGGAACGGGGCGGCCGTGGCCTGCGCAGTGCAGCTGACCACTCCCGTCTGCGCCTCTGCGCGCTCTGGCGCCGGGTGCCAAAGGGCGCGAACAAGTAGGTTCTTCTTCCTCAAGGGAAGGGTCCCGACACACAGGAGTCCAGGACCCCACACAGGACACAGCCCTCCCCACCTGTGACACATCCCCACCTCCGCCTCCTGCAGTGCCCCTGGACCTGGGGGCTCCCTTTCTCTAACCCAAGGGTTCCTGAGACTCTGTAGAGGAACGCAGTAGTGTGTGCAGAATCCGGGTGCCCTGCAATGTTCTCTCCACATTTGGGGACGTTAGGGACACTGCAGAGTCCCAGACAGCAGGGTCACTTGGGAGTTTTGAGACCAGCCTGGACTATACCGCAAGACTCTCTCAGAAAAATTTAAAAAACCCTCCTTTCCATGCCAGCTTATGAACCAAGTTCTTCCTGGGGATGGGATTTAAAGCTGGCTTGAAGTCATCTTTCTGCTGGCCATCACCGATTTCAATGACAGCCGGAGAGGAGAGCACCAGGCACTGACAGCGCATGTTTTGTTCACACACATGTGTTCGTGCCATCCATAAATTTAAATTACTCTGCCTTCAATAGGGCGGATGAAATTAAACCCAAAAGATTCTGACAATACCCTGGGAGAGAGCTTGCTAGCAGACTCCCGGGGCTGGGGTCCCCCCAACGTCTCCGGTCATCAGAGTGACGCAAACCAAAGCCACCATGAGACCACACCTCACACCTGAGGACAGTCCCTGCCACTAAATAAACAAACAGCCAGCCTTTGCAAGACTGGAAAAACGCCTATGCTGCTGGCAGGATGACAAAATGGTCTGATGTCATAGTGAACAGTACAGCAGTTCCCCAAAAACAAAAAATAAAAAACAAAACCTCCCACATGACTCAGCGATCCTACCTGTGAGTCTCGAAAAGAGGGGAAAACAGGACCTGAAAGTGCTAGGCCCACGCCCATGCCTCCTGCAGCAGCATTCACAATGCAGTGGGAAACAGGAAGTGAAAGCCGCCAGTTCCGGAAGACAAAAAAAAAATGCCCTCTAACCCAACTTATTAGACCTCAAGTATTCCAGCTTACAGAAACACGAAGTAGAGGGCTGATAATCCACAATCACCACTGCTGTTTAGTGCAGTTCTGAACATTCACCAGAGCAATTAGACAAGAGAAGGAAATAAAAAGCACAAGGATGAAAAAGAAGTTAAATTATCATTATTTCCAGATGACACGATACTCTACACGGAAAACTCCAAAACCTCCACCAAGATTTCTAGATTTAATAACCAAATTCAGCAGCATGGCTGGATACAAAGGTAACATTCAAAATCAATAAAAACTCTGTACACAAATAAACTCACTGAGAGAAAAATTAGGGAAACCACACCTTTCTCAATAGCATCCAAAAAATGAAATAAGTAGGAATCAATCTAATGAAAGAAGTAAAAGACTCTTTCACTGAAAACCACTGTACTCTGCAAAAGGAGATCAAAGAAGATATCCCTTGGAGATGGAAAGACAGCCCTTGTTCTTGGGTAGGGTGAACCAATACAGTGAAACAGCCATACGATCAGAACTGTTACACAGATTTAACGCAATCGCCATCAAAATACCAATAGCGTAAGGTCCAAAATGGATGACAGACATTGGGAAGTAGAAAGAAACTGTTTAAATGGGAAGGAAACTACGGAAGAGGGAGGGGATGGGAAATAAGGGAAAAGGAGAAAAAAGAACAGAAGGAAAAAATGGAAACAAAGCTTCTGGAAATAAGGAGGGGAAGATGGGTTGAAGGGGGGGAGGGGACCGGGGTAAAAAGAAGCAGGATATATCAGGTACAGTTACAAATTCCATACAATGAATGTGATTGTTGTGTATACCTAAAGTATACCCATAAAGTTAATTTTTTAAAGAAAGGAAACAAGTAGGGGCTCATTCACTGAACATTGCAAGAAAGTGAGGTGTTTATAACTGAACAGAAATAAATGGGGGCAAGTGGCCTGGCATGGTGTTGCACCCCTGTAATCCCAGCACTTGGGAGGAGGCTGAGGCAGGAGGATCACTGCGAGTTCAAGGCCAGCCTAGGCTACAAAGTGAGTTCAAGCCTGAACTGTATAGTGAGACCCTGTCTCAAAAATACAAAAAATAAAAATAAAAATAAAAAATAAATGGAGACAAATGCACCAAACTACACATAATGGTTACTTCTAGGGAAACGTTAATTTTCCATATAACATATCTTGGTAATACTTAAAATATTTTATGTTAAAAAGTAAATTATTTCTAATTAGAAAAAAATTAAAACTCAAGAAAAAAGCTAAAGCCCTAGAATCTCAAAATCTCTCTTTACTGCCAAACTGCCTCTGCTTTCTCTAACAAGTATAAATATAATACCTGGTAAAATTCAATGCCTTGATCCGTTATGAAGACAATTTCAGTAGAACTGGTCCAGCAGAATCCTAATATGTTGGCATTCTTGGTCTGAAAGAATTATAGGAGGATTCTTTTTTTAATTGTAAGAAAGGCAGGTATAACTCTCTTTAAAAGCTTAAATTTATTTCTTTTCAAAAGTTTAAATTTAGGCCGGGCATGGTGGTACATGCCTGTA
The DNA here is from genome assembly GCA_004363535.1 of Dasyprocta punctata. Lineage (NCBI taxonomy): Eukaryota > Metazoa > Chordata > Mammalia > Rodentia > Dasyproctidae > Dasyprocta > Dasyprocta punctata. The sequence goes on along the minus strand of RJWM01003053.1, from coordinate 41,010 downwards.
ATCCCAGCACTTGGGAGGCTGAGGCAGGAGGACCACTGTGAAATGGCCAACCTAGGCTACATAGTGAGTTCAAAGCCAGCCCCAGCTAAACAATAAGACCCTGTCTCAAAAAGCCAAAAAATAAAAATAAAAAAAATAAATTAATTAATTTAAATTAAATGCTCTTCTCTTTGTAACACTCTTTAACAAAAGTTACCCCAAAAAGTTGACTCCTCATTAGCAAATCAATTTTCCTTTCAAACACAGCTTTGCTGACCTTTGCCCGACGTTTGCCCTTAACACTTCATTGGAGACCGAATCTTCCTTCCTTCTGGTCAACAGAGCTGAGGAAGCCTGGGCTTTGTAAGCAAATCACCACGCAGGGCTCCCAGACAGCAGGGCTCCCAGACAGCAGCGCTTGGCCTCGGAGCGCAGTACTGGGGACCTAATCCCAGTCAGCTGCATTCTAAACTGGCATCGCAAGAATAGAAAGGCCTAAAGTTTTTCAGTGGGTGTTGCCCAAAATGGGGTTGGGGACCTCACACCTGACAGCCCAGGGCAAGGCTAAACTGACAAGTTATTTCTTATCTTTTAGGCCGGCATGAGGATCATCGAAGCCAGGACCTTCACAATAAGCTACACCCTGGCCCTTTTCATTTTATTTTTATTCATTTAGAGACAAAATCTCACTAAATTGCTACATTGTCTGAGCTGGGCTCAAATTTGTGATCCTCCTGCCTCAGCCTCCCAGAGTGCTGCAATTACAGGGTGCAACACCAGGCCCAGCCAGGGAAGCTGTCTCACACCTAGAGCAGCTGCAGGGCTGGGTGGGGTTTGGTGACTTGGTGACAGTGCCCCTGCCCTTGGAGGAACCACCCTGAAGTCCCCTTAGCATGACAGTCAGAAAGCCAGCAGCACAAAGCCATTCTCCAGCTGCCGGCAGCAGGCTGGGTTCCTGTGCCCCAGGGCCACACTCAGTTGAGTTTCCTCAGCTAAGTTTATTACGCCTGGCAAATCTAATTAACATGGATTAGAGTCCGCACCTCGTAAGAAGGACAAGGACTTGAGGAAATAAAACATCAGGAGGAAACAGGAAAACCCTCAGCAGAAACTTCCAAAAGAGGCAGCCGTGTGGGAAGCAGGCCTGAGCCCCCGATGCCAGGCACCGGGGAGGAAGCCCAGGCCAGGACCCAGCAGCCTGGGCACCACCAGGTCACCGGTTCCTCCTCCCGGCCTGTTTTGCAGAGGAACAGCTCTGATTTTCACAACTGAGAAAGGAAAACCTGGCAGGTCCAGAGCAAATCCCTGGCCAACAGCCACCATCACCCGGGCCTCACCCCAAGCAGGCGCCCCTCCACCTGGTGGGTGACCACACTCGATCCACAGCCCAGGCCACTGGCTGAGGATGACACAGTCACAGTACCTTGCACTCCTGGGTGTATTCCAGCTGAGAATTATCAGGGATAAAGTTACAAAAGTCCTGAAAGAAACAAAACAGAAAAATCCAGATTGGGCAGCAAACCTTCTTGGACATACTACAGGACAAAAAGAGATCAGCAGACAACTGACTGATAACTCAAAGACAGGAAAGACACAAAGACCCATCTGAATCATCTACCCCGCTGAAGGCAGCAGATTTACTACCCAACTAAAAAAGCTGAATATCCGAAGATTCAGGTATAGTTTAGAAACCCTCTTTGAAATTCATTCCTCAGATGAGTGATGTGTGTCCGAGGGACAGGTTACTGCGTCTTACAAGAGGCTTCCCAGAAATTCAGAGTCCAAAGGGAAGGAAGAGACCAGCACAGGCCTCTGCCTGTTTTGCCCCTTTCTGGAGTACTGGGGATCACACTCAGGGCCTCGGGCGTGCTAGGCAAGTGCTCTACAGCTGAGCCACATCCCCAGCCCAGTGATCATTCCTGACTATTCCTGGGCACTAAGTACTAGGAGCCCTGAGTATCTGTTGCTCTCTCATTTAGAGAAGACAGAATAAACAGAGTGACTCAAGGAGGAAGAGGAAAGGAGAAAAAAACAGTAAGATGTGTTCTGTACCTGAACTAACTCCTCATAACCAATGCGATCATTATGTACTGCAAACATGTAACTAAAAACTAAATCCAGAACTAATTAAACAGCAGGGGAAGAGTTAAAGGGCAGAGTTGCTAGAGGTGATGTGATAACCATCCAACATGCAATCAAAAAATTACAAATACTCAAATCTTGGTTCCACCAGGCAGCTCAGCAACACAAGCCAAGCTATTTTAAATCTCTCTGGGCCTCAGTTTCCTCATCTACAACTACACCTGCAAAGACCACATTCCAAAGTTCCTGGTCCAAAGAATATCAAAATAGAATTAAACCAAACACAGGGTCCATTTAAGGCCACGCACCTGTGACGCTGTCTCTAAGCTTAAGAACTTGGTAGAATTTATGTAAACTTATTCACTCCAGGTTTGGGGCTTTTGTCCTCCTAGGCCTATCTTCAGGTAGGCACCAGTTGAGAAATAAAATCTTGCAAAAATAAGACTTTAGAAAAAAAATTTTTAAATGGAGTGACTGGAAGCTAAGCAACACAGCAGCCAAAAATGTATCTCACGTGATCTGTGCTGCTGTCAAGCAATACAAAGATGCCCCAGTTCCAAGTTACTTTTGAGAGCTTGTTTGGAGGTTCTAGCCAGGTCTCGGAGCTCACAGCTTCGGGAGGACACACATGGAGCTGTGAGGGAGGAAGGGGACACTGCCCAGCCAGTCAGAGCTGCCGCATCAACCCTGACGATCAATGACTTCTGAAAAATTCTGAAGTCAAAATGCCAAACGAAGTCAGCTCTATCCACTCAAATATCTTTCCCATCTGTAAAGGCTCAAGTATGATACTATATAACTATACCTTCCGGGACAGTGAAGCAGTGTAGACACTCCTTTTAACATGAGTATTCTACAATTCCCTCTTCCAAAAGCACTTTTCTTTCTGGGTAGCAAGCCCAAGGCCTTGTGAATTCTGGGCAACCACCCTACCGCTGAGCTGCACCCTGGTTGCAAAATACTGTCTTTTTCATGCTATTTTTAAGGAGTATCTTACCACTGTCTTTGAGGTTCTCTGGACAGCCAGTATCTTGTTTTCTAAGGAAAATTTAATGCACTTCACTTCTCCTTTGTCATCCATTCTTTAAGAAAAAAAAAGATGTCAAGAGTTAAAACCACTAAGTTCTAACTGCTTTTTTTTTTAAAGACAGGGTTTCCCTACATAGCACAGGCTGGCCTCAAACTCATGGTAATCCTCTTGCTTCAGCCTCCCAAATGCTGGGATTAGCCCTGCATACTATCATTTATTAGGACAAAGACAAGACAGTAGCAAATCCTAGTTTAACATCAGAATTATGATTCTGATTCAAAAGCCAACTGGGAACAACTTGCTGGAAAACTGGACAGTACAATGGATAAAAAGAGAGGAGAATTGGGGTCACCTGTAACCTGTCCCCTGAGAATCAGTTCAGGCACAAACATGCCCCGTACCACAGTTTTCACAGGACAGAGCCTGCTCTTCCACTCCCATCCCATTCCCTGCACAGCCCCTGCTAAGCCATCTCCAGCCTATCACACTCCCTCAACTACCTTAAAGAGAGACTTAAAGTAGCCAGGCGTGGTGGCACACGCCTTTAATCCCAGCACAAGGGCACAGTCACCTCGTGTCTGTGTTTCCACACCCTGCAAGAATTAACTACTCTCCCATTACACCTGAAAGCTGACTCAGGCGTCGCTTGCCTAGTGCCAGCTCAGGGCCGCCATCAGCGCTTGCTGGGCATGTGACAATAAAACACTAAGGTGAAAGAGACTATTTTCTGTTTCAAAAGCATTTCCTGTTAACATGGACCAACTGTAAAATTTCTTCTCACAGTCTCCACTGAATTTGAGCCTGAGGTTTACTTCCCCTTTTGTAATCACAGCAATTAGGGTGACCCGATCGTTTATCACTACAATCAGATACTTCTGGAAGTCAAGGGGGGCTGCTGCTAAGACACCAGCTCAATTTGTGTAAACGGGGACATCTGGTCACCCTAAATACTATGACTCTGTCACACTACACGAGAAACGCTGACCCTCCTCCACTCAGCAAACCCTCCAGAAAGACCCTGCAGAAGCAGGAAGCAAAGCCCCACTCAGCTCACCCTGCCTGGCTGCACCAGGAAGCAAGGACCTATTTTTGGAGTATCTGGTTTCCACGTCAACTGGCCCACCTGCTACGCTCTGACAGGTGTTCTGCGTGTGCTCCAGGACAGTTGTCTGCTTCCTGTCCCTACAAACAGGGACAGCCAGGGAGACACACACACACACACACACACACACGCTCGCTTAAATTCCTCCTGAACTCTAGGGAAAGCAGGGACAAAAATTACACCACAATTTTTGGATCACAAAAATACCACATTGTTTACATGCTGAAATTATTCCAAAAAATGACAAGCGCGTTACCTAAATGAGATGGGATTCCTGTCGTCTGGGCCTTTGACTACCACTCCGGTGGCCCCTCCCGATCGGACAGCAAACACCTGCGAGGGAAAAGCAGCAACGTGAAAGGTCTGAACGCTGAAAAGATCCGGATTCACAGACCAACCTAGCAATGGTTCTTTCCGCTACACTCCACCCTCGGCTCCGCTAAGCTAACACAGGACAGGTGATCGGCCGGTCACAGGATCGTTAAGAAATGAGAGTGCGGACGCCACAGGACTCTCGTGCCTGGCGTTTCCCACTGGGCGAGTCCAGCTCGGGGTCCCCGGGCTCCAAGTCTCAGAGCCGGTCCGGGCACCGGGGCCGCCGCCGCACTTTAACTACACAGTCGCCTCCCCTCGCAAGATTCCGAGAAAAGCGAAAATCTCAATGTCTCCGCCCGGGGCTGCGGCTGCAGTTGACAAAGAAAGCCAACAGAAGGCCCGGGGCACACGGGCGTGCACGGGGCTGTCCCACCAACCCGGAGGCGGCAGCCCGCCCGGGGTCTCGCGCGGGATCTGTCCCGCCCCGGGGTCCCCGGCGAGGGCGGGCGGCGGCGCGGCTCCGCCTCACGCGGCGCGCCCGGCCCCGGTCCGGACCCCGACGCCGGCAGGGCGGGCCGACCTGCTTGTTGGCCTCGTCGAAGAAGACGCAGTTGACGGGGTTGGCCTTCTCGAACTGCACCGGCCGCTCGCACAGCTCCAGGTAGTAGTCCTCCTCGCCCATGGCGGCGCGGCGGGGCCCGGGGACGGCGGCCAGCGTGGAGCACGGGCGCGCGGACGCCGACTGCAGCTTCCCAGCCGGCGCGCAGGCCGCTTCCTGGTGCCACGCCCCCGCGCCCACGTGACCCGCGGCGCTCGGCTTAAAGGGGCCACGGCTGGTTGTGGGGCCCACCCCTGTCCTCGCGCTCCTGCAGCGCTCGGGCTCCACCCGGCGGGAAACGCAGGCTTTGCAGCCCCAGGCCCGGAGCGACCCGAGAGGCTAAGGGTCGGGTCGGGTTAAATGTTCATCCTTGCTTTGCCGGAATGTAATTTTAACCACGCCACAGGCATGAAGTCTATGTTCCACTGTAGGTCCGCTATAGATAATACGTGAGTCCCCCCCGCCGCGCGCGCTTTTTTTCCCCTCCTTCCCGTACTGGGGATTGAGCCCAAGGCCCCTCACGCCGAGTGCATACCTTACTCTCCTACCCTTTTCCATTTTGTATTTTGAGACAGTCTCTCGCAAAGTTGCAAAATTGCCCAGCTCATTTGCGGTCCTCCTGCCTCAGCCTCCTAGAGGGCTGGGAGAAATTTACCACCTTTTCAAGTTGTATACAGTTCTGTAGCCTGAAGCATACTTGCATTGTTAGGAACTAGATCTTCAGAACTTTTTCATCTTGCGACTTTAAAACTTTGTCCACTAACTACCCCTCAAACTCCTGGAACTCTGCAACATGAATATTCAGGATGCCTACAGAAGTGGGATTTTACAGTATCCTTCCGTGTCTGGCTCTCCTCACTGGTCATGAGTCCTCCAGCTCCACCCATCTAGTGTCAGCGTCTCCTTGCTCCTTTTTTCTTTTTCTTTTTTGGATTAGGAGATGGATGTTTATCCACACTCGTTTGCAGTGTATGGTTCCATTCTGCATGAGGAGTTGGTAGACCACACATCTTAGTTCTCTTTTCACCCCCTTCCTGTCCTCACCCTCCATCCATTTTTAGACCCCCTCCCCATTTACAAATGAGCTACCTCACTGTTTCTTTACACATTTTGCTGAAGAAGCTTTCCCTGTGTCCTGGTTTCCTTCCATTCCCAGCATTCTTTCCTCCGCTCCCGATTTGATTTTAAGAGACAAATGATCGTATCACAAATCAGAATAATCCAAATATTTAATGTTTAAATTTTACTTTTGAGGGAAAATAAAAAGTTGCATTTTAAAAGTTAAGTAATCTCAGCCAGGCACATGGTACACATCTGTAATCCCAGTACTGACAAGCTGACGCAGGAGGATCACCAGGCCAGCCTAAGCTACATAGGAAGCCCTTGTCTCAAACAACCAAAAAAGTAATCTCAAAACATTGGTGTTGTGGCCACCCAAAGTTGTTTTGAAAGATCATTTAAGCCAACATTTCCAAAAAGCCTGTTTTTCTGTTGAAATTCACTGAAGGACCACTAAGACATCTCACTCCGGCCTGTGACCATGCTGGGGTAAAAAAAAATCCAGGGCCCAGAGGGTTCCAGATTGTCCAGCTTGTGACTCCCCATGCCATCTAGTGGTCAGAACGTCAAGGGCTCAAAGTCATATAAAATCAAGTAAAATCATTCTATCTTGTAATCACAAGAGAAATACACGCATGTGGGTTAGAATGGGTCAGTAGTACGGAAAGACAGCTAGGGAGAAAAACCTCTCGCCTTCATAATCTTCAGTGCCACAGGCTGGGAGGAAACGACTGTTTTTTCCGTTTCTCTGTTTAGCTGCAGCTCCCCTGTACCCTCCTACTTGACCAGAACCAAGAATCGAACACTTGGATCTACCGCTCACCTTCTTTTTTGCCTCACCTTGCAATTTCCATTAGTTATATCTGAACTTTTCCTGCCGTTTACTTGCACACTGTGTGTGATGTATGTCTTGGTTACTTTTCTCTTGTTGCTGGGACAAAATACCCGACGCCCAAAATGAAGGAAGGAAAGGTTTATTTAGCTTACAGTTTTTGAAGGTTTCAGTCCATACTCAGCTGGCTCCAAGGCAGGGCGGCATGGCACCGGGGCAACACCTCCAGGGCAGCAGCCAGCAAAGCAGCAAGAGCAAAAAGTGGGAAAGAACAAGCCTCTCCTCCTCCCTTACATTGTAAGCAGGCTACTCCTGCTGCAGGGCGGGTGTAGCCCTCACACCACCCCTGCACTCTGCTCTTGCACAGGCTGAGGATATTTACAAAGTAAGAATTCTGGCTCCCTGCTGAGTCCCTTAGTTACACTGTTAAACTTCTCAAGTTGACACAATGTAGCAACCATAACCATACACCTTGACCTCGGTGTTTGTCCTGTGCTGGAAAGTTTCTCGGGCCCCTGGATCACTCTGGATGGCAGGAAGTGAGAGCATCTACACCACCTTCCCTTGTCTCCCCGACCCAGGCTCACCTTTAGATGGTGTGATGGTCAGTTTTATGCCTGGGGGTGCCCAGATGTGGGGGTGTTTCTCCAAGGGTGTTGATGAAGCAGCAGACTGCACAGGATCCCAAACAGAACCGAGAAGACACACAGAAATGGGCCGAAGAGCGGTTTATGACTGGCATCCCTGGGGGATTAGTGTCCACCCAAGAGTGGAGAACAAGGCCCTGTTTCCACTTTTCTGTTGTTTCTATGCTACGGGGCAATTTTTCATTGGAAAACAGCATGAAGCAAAGCTATAAATGCAAAAGCAATGATTAAGAGGAAGCAAACTGTGATCAAGCAAGGCAAGGACTTCAGTTGTCTGTCTATCTATCTATCTATCTGAACTTAGTAATGGGGATATGATTTGATAAGTGGATCAGTAGGCAGTTTCACCACTGCAAATATCATAGTGTGCTTACACAAACTAAGGCAGCTGCACTGTTACCAGGCAGTTAATCTTATGCTATCACTTGTGTTTATGCAGTTCATTTTGACCAAAATGTTATGTGGTCCATAACTAAGACAGATAGATAGATCTTCTGTTGCCTCTTCTCTGAAGAACCCTGACTAATACATATTGTTAAGGATTGGTAAATACAGATTCAGTGCATTGTCCATCAATTAACTCTCAAATTTGAAAAGTAATAAATAGTATTTAAAACCCAGTTACTTATTTTGAACACTATTATAAATATTCATCATGGAACCTTATACAGTGACTGAGCCTATTGAAAAATAAATGTAATCTTTGGTCACTGAACTTGACCATTTGAATGTTTCAACTATAAAATTCAAAGATGGGGGTGATGGCACATGACTGTGAGCCTAGCACTCAGGAGGCTGAGGCAAGAGTGTTGCAGAAGTCAGTACTGAACCAAAAGGAAGGCATTTCACATGGAGGAGCTTAGAAGGCAATGATTTTTTACACTAATGGGTTGGTGGGAATCAGTTCCAAATCACCAGCTCAGACTGAGAGTGAAACAGAAGCATATACATTTTGTAAAAGGAAAGTACAAAAGCTGATAGCAGGTTATCATATAATTGGTTACATGAATTAAGTCATACGTTGTCAGGCAGAATTAATTAAAGGGAATTGTTTATTATGAGGCAGGGAAATTCTGGGAAAAGGGATGCTAAGCTGGATGGGTAGAATTAAGTGTGTCCTTGACTGGGCTAGTTTGTCCCAGGTAGAAGTCCTTGAAACGTATTAGAAAAATAGGCTATATTCTTAGGTGGGAAAATACAACCCTTGTGGCTGGTCTGGGACAGGTTGACCTAAACCAGGCTATCTATGAAAACAGCTAGACACAGTCAAGGCTGATCAGGTTCAGCCGTCTAATTATGTGACAGGTGGGGTGAGCACATCTTGTCTCAATACAGTAACAGGCCACTAACTGATTTTTGAAATTTCTTACTATAAAATTTCCATTACATTTGGGGATGATGATGCACAAATGTATGTATCATTGTTGTCCCCTGATTGATGTGCTTTGAAATTTTGTTGTAGTTTTTTTCTTTCTTTTTAACCTTGAATAAAATGACTTTGAAAAAAATAATTTTTTTTTGTTTTGTTTTGTTTTTTTTGGCACCAGGGATCGAACTCACAACCTCGTGCCTGCTAGCCACTGAACCAAACTCCCGGCCCTAGTTTTTTGAGACAGGGTCACACTATGTAGCTCAGGCTGGCCTTGTGCTCACGTTGTAGCCCAAGCCGGCCTCAAACTCACAGCGCTCCACCTACCTCAGCCTCCCGAGTGCTGGGATTAAAGGCGTGCGCCACCACGTCCGACAAAAAATAAAAAATTTTAAAAATTAAAATTAAAAAAGTTTTTCCATTACAAGAGCACTGCCACAAGTTGAAAACCAGCCTTTGCTACACAGTGAGTTCAAGGCCAGCCTGGACTATAGTGAGACCCTGTCTTTAAAAAAAAAAAAAAAAAAGCCAAAAAAAATTAAAAAACTAATACAAACCAGGTGTGGTGGTGCACACCTTTAATCCCAACACTCAGGAGGCCAAGGCAGGAGGATCATTGTGAGTTCGAGACCAGCCTGGGCTACAAAGTGAGTTTAAGGCCAACCTGAACTACATAGTGAGACCCTGACTCAAAAAATAGGGTTGGGGATTTAGCTCAGTGGCATAAGCACCTGCCTGGCAAGCACAAGGTCATGAGTTCAATCCCTGATACAAAAAAAAAAAAAAAAAAAACTACAAATTTAGGGCCAGGGATTAGCTCAGTGGCTCATGCACCTGCCTGGTAAGCACAAGGTCATGAGTTTGATCCCCAGTACCAAAAAAAAAAGAATGACAACAAAAAACTAATACAGTGAAGGGTGAAGGCAAAGGGTCCTTGCTGAGTGAGTTTGATCCTCTTTTAAGAGCTTTCCTAGAAGCCAGTGACCTCTGCCAAAATCCTGTCTAATTTGTAGCCACCCTAGGAGTCTGGGACATGGAGTCTACAGGTAGGTATGTGATACTCTGTATAAAGATGTAGTTTTTACTAAGGAAAAAGGGAGAAATGGGCAACGGGTTAGCAACTAACAAAGGGTTTTTTCCATTGCTTTCCACTGTTCTCTCTCTCTCTCTCTCTCTCTCTCTCTCTCTCTCTCTCTCTCTCTGTCTCATTTTTTTTAACACTTTGTTGCCCAGTCTGGCTTCAAACTCTCAGAGATCCTCCTACCTCAGGCTCCCGAGTGCTGAGGTTACAAACATGCACCACCACACCAGGCATCATACTGTTTCTTAAAATTCAGAACCCTGACCACTTGGCCTAAGAATCATAATTTTTAACAAACCCTTTCTCTTTTTTTTTTTTTTGTTGTTTTTATTTCTTTTTCCTTTTGAGACAAGGTTTTACTATGCAGTTTGGGCTGCCCTTGAACTCGTCTTGCAGCCCAGGCTGGCCTTGAACTCAAAGCAGTCTCCTGCCTCAGCCTCCAAGTGCTGGGATTGCAGGAGACAGCCGTCTCTCCCTGCCAGCAAACCCTCTTAAGTGATCATTTGCAGCCAGCTTGACACCTATTCACAGGCAAACATGCAGGGACCATTTAATTATTTTGTCATAAAGTCAAACTTGAAAATCAACAAACAATTAAACTATTAGAGTGTTCTCTCATGATCCCTCCACAAGTTTTGGTTCACTTGGAACCTGGAAACATTAGGGCCCAGAACAATGATTAGCAAATGAATGAAGATAATAGTTTTTATTTAGTGTGAAAGGGGTTCTGTTAGCTTTCCCTAAGGTGCAGGAGTTTCCAAGCCTGAGAAGCCAGGATTCCGGACAGAGAGTCTTGCGGCCACTTTGCAATGATCCAGAGCCAGAGACACAGCCAAGCGGAGTAGGAAGCTTTAGAAATTGAGGGGCTGTGGGTGTTGGGGTTCAGAGCTTGCTGAAGAGTGGTCCAAGGAAACCCCCACTCGGTAGGCAGAGGCGCTGCTACCTGGGGTGGGCAGCTCCAGCTGGAGTGCCTGGCTCTTGGTCCTTTGGGCCCCTGTGCATTTATTTGTTTGCCTGGGCACACACAGTGGCCACTGGCTCGCCCTCCCCTTCCTGTTTCACTCTGGCCTGTTTTCCGGGCTCCTGCTCCTGCCCAGAGAGATAAGCAGCTGTCTGCGCTTGTCTTCCTTCCAAGCAGCTGAAAACCTGCTTCTCCCAGTTTCTAAAACCTAAAAGCAACACATCACCCTGCCTGTTTTTCTGAATTTTGTTTTTATTTTTATCAGACGACAAATGTCCAAAGGGCCACAAATTAAGATTTGTGTAGTGGCCCTTGGTGCCTGGTAGATGTCTGGGTGACTTTTACTCTTGTTCTTTGAGCTTCCTAAATTCCCTTTGGTTTTCAAATGAGCATGAATAATTTTTATGGTACAAGGAGCTGTTTGGAAAAAGCATGTATGTTTAAGCTTACTAGCAAATTTGGACAATATATCACGGCTGTGTGACCTGCTTTTTTCCGTAAGTATTTTTTTGGTACTGGGAGTCAAACTCAGAATCTTGTACTTGCCAGGCAGGCACTTATGCCACTGAGCTGTATCTTCAGCCCTTCCATAACAATTTATGTTTGGAGCCGGGCATGGTGGCGCATGCCTTTAATCCCAGCACTCGGGAGGCTGAGGTAGGTGGAGCGTTGTGAGTTCGAGGCCGGTTTGGGCTACAACGCGAGCGCAAGGCCGACCTAAGCTACACAGTGCGACCCTGCCTCAAAAAACCAGGGCTGGGGAGTTTGGCTCAGTGGCTTAAGCGCCTGCCCTGGCAAGGGCAAGGTTGTGAGTTCAATCCCCAGTGCCGCAAAAAAAAAAAAAAAAAAAAAAAAAAAGAATTTATGTTTGGATGCATGTTCATTTGTCTGTTAACAGGCACAGGAGGGGCTAAGTCTTCAGCATATACATTGTAAGCTTCAATTCCTCAAACCAGAATTATAGCTTCTAAGTTGCTACAACTCCCAAGAGATCAGATAGATGAATAGCCCTATTTGGTTACTTAATAACATTACAGCAATGCTTTAAGTAATGAACATGTGTGCATTTAACTTTCCAAACCCTCTTGGACGTTTTTCACACTTTTTTGAAATCTTGCCTCATTTGGTTACCCAAATGTTGTTCTTATGGTTTTATCTCAAGTATTCTGTTTGACTGTGTTCTTTCTATGCTGGAAAGCATGAAATTAAAAATAAAAGTTTATAGAGCTATAAACAGCAGCTTACTTGCTCATTCTGTAATGAATCCGACCTTCTTCCTCCATCTGCTACTTCAGTATTTACTTGATCTTAACTCTGCAAAATGCTAGCTATGTTTTGGATAAAGTTGGAAAGCAAGGGATAGTGAAAATACAGTTCCAAATGTAACCTTTTATTATTTTTTTTGAGATGAGATCTCCCTTGTCATCTGTGATCTTTCTGCTTTCGATTCCCAGGTGCTGGGATTATAGGCATGTGCTACCACACTCGACTTGTTCAAAGGTTTTTATTATTGTGTGTGTGTGTGTTTGGGGGGGGTACTAGAGACTGAACCCAGGGCCTCTGCACTGAGCTACACCTCCAGTCCTTTTTTTATTTTGACACAGTCGCTAAATTGTCAAGCCTGAGCTCAAACTTGTAATCTTTCTGCCTCAGCCTCCCAGAGTGCTAAGATTACAGGCCTGTGTCATATGCCTGTCTGAAGATTTTTTTTAAAAAAAGAAAATGACAGCTGGGCGTGGTGGTGCACGCCTCTAATCCCAGCACTTGGGAGGCTGAGGTAGGCAGAGCGTTGTGAGTTTGAGGCCAGCTTGGGCTACAACGCGAGCACAAGGCCGGTCCGAGCTACACAGTATGACCCTGCCTCAAAAAACCAAGGCCAGGAGTTTGGCTCAGTGGCTTAAGTGCCTGCCCTGGCAGGTGCGAGGTTGTGAGTTCAATCCCCGGTGCTGAAAAAAAAAAAAAAAAAAAGTAGGACCAGGAGTTTGGCTCAGTGGCTTAAGCACCTGTCTGGCAGGTGTGAGGTTGTGAATTCAATCCCTGGTGCCACAAAAAAAAAAGAAAAAATGACTTCAAGCATTACAGGTGGTACACATCTGTAATGTCAGCACTCAAGAGGCTGGGGCAGGAGGGTTGCAGTGAGTTTAAGGCCAGCCTGGACTATACAGTGAGACTGTCTTAAAAAACCAACCAACCGTGCTCGCTTCAGCAGCACATACACTAAAAAAACCAATCAAACAAACAAAAACAAAAACATGCTGGTAGAGAACAAAATTGGCAGGGATGTATGCCACTCATAAACAGTGGTTTTTTAAAGGAATACAAAGAACTTTTACTTTAACATTTCTAAATTTCTAAGAATGTGAGTTTTTATTTAGAGAAAGTAAACTGTCAATGAATTATCTTACTGAAATAAAAATTTCTAGTCATCCTTATGTTGATCTTATTTGATAGCTATTCATGTCTATTTCCATTAACATGAGGCAAAATATTTTTATGTCCATATTTTATGTATAGATATAGTACATTAGATTATTTAGCAAACCATTATTTTTTCCACCATGTGAAAAATGTTTTTTGTTTTCGTTTTTTTGGGTACTGGGGATTGAACTCACAATCTTCCACTTGCCAGGCAGGTGCCACTGAGCTAAATCCCCGGCCCACTGTATTTTTTTTTTTTAATTTTTTTTTTTGTACCAGGGATCGAACTCACAACCTTGTGCCTGCCAGGCAGGCACTTAGGCCACTGAGCTAAATCCCCAGCCCTATTTTTTGAGACAGGGTCTCACTATGTAGTTCAGGCTGGCCTTGAACTTACTTTGTAGCCCAGGCTGGTGTTGAACTCTCAACGCTCCTCCTGCCTCAGCTTCCCAAGTGCTGGGATTACAGGCATGCGCCACCATACCCGGCTAGGAAAAATGTATTTTTTGACCTGTAAGAAAAACATTTATAATGTGAAACAGACCATTTGAGATGAAATTCAAGTAGAAGTTGGGGGAGGGCAGATTCGTTAGGAACAGTACTGCTTAATTTTATGTAAAGAGGTTACCTGGTGCCAGGACAGGCGCTAATGTGAGGCAAAGGAAGAAACCACACAAACCAGTTCTAAAATGATCTCTGTGTTTTTAATTTCTTAAAAGTCAAGTTCACAGCACACTCCAAGCAATGCTTTGCTGCTTTGTGTCAAACAGCGTTATGTCAGAAAACAGGAAAGTTTTAAAAATTAGTCCTCTGAAATTTCTGTCAATAATTACCGGTGTAAATCTGTTTAAGAACAGTAAACATTTCCAAAAAGTAATGGTTCTACCCAAAATCACACTCTGAAATGCATTAAAAGCTGTAACAGAAAAAAATATTTTTTAGGAAGAACAGATTTGGCATTTTAAAATAATGTTAAAGGAGAAACTTTCAAATGCAACTTGTGTCTAGATTTTTACTTTTGACTACCAGAATGTCTGGGTCTTCAGTGGCTGCGAGCTGACCTCAGTAACTGAAGAATGATTATATGGAGCTGGGAACTTTCTTCCTAGCAGAACCAATGTGCTTTTCCAGCACGGGGTTTGCTTTTTAACAGTAGGATCCAACGAGGGCTAAGAATATTAGAAATGGGGCCAGATAGTTCACATGAGTTGGTGAATTTGGTGCCCAAACTGTTTTATACATATTTTTTAATATCTCTAGTTTGTTCTACTTCTCTCAAGATCTATCAACAGTAAGTATACAGTTTTAATGAAATGAAAACTGAAATTTGTTTCACTGTCTGCATTAAAATACAGCGAGGTCTTCCATTCTGTCCTTTCAGATAATTTACATTTTATTATAACACAGGGCACAACACCTCAGGGTACAGCCCAACCCTCCAACCTGAAAGAAAAGCTGAAAGATAAATTTTAAAATTTGGCTAGGGAAGAAGTTCTGAGACATTTCTCTTTCCAAAAGCCATGATGGTTTTGCTTAGATTGGAGCGTGAAAAAAAGCAAAGTTCTGCTCATTTTCATGATGCACCAGTATGTGTCCACTCTCACCCGACGTGAAGCCAAAGCCCCACGTCCACCACCCCTCCCCCGAGGAGAGGCATTTTCCTTTAGGGTCACGGTCAGTCTGGGAAGAGAACCAGGAAGGTTGATTTGAGGCTGATAAAGTATCTGAGGAAAGATGTAACACAAAAAAAGAAGAAAGCGAAGGTGTCGTCACCTAACCTCCCTTGAAAACACACCTGACCCTTCCTCGCATGTTTAGATCCTGTTTTAAATTCTCATCACCACATTTTATACTGCGAGTCATGTACAATTCAGTCTCCCTCAGCTGGATGCCCTAGAGCTGTTAAAGAATTCTACTATCCTGTTCAGAAGATGAGAGGTAGTGACATTTTATTCTCTCAATGCCAAGCTGAAGGTTCCACACATCTGGCACATGGATTACGAGGGAGAAACGCACGGGAGCACCATGGTCCACTCCTCCACTTCGCGGACTTCGGGTGCCCGCAGCTTCCTGTGCCACGGGCGGTGGACAGGCCCGCGGCGCCGCCAGAGAGCAGGGTGCTGGTGCTACTCGGGGCATGGCGCTGGCGGGCCGCCGTCATCCTTCAGAAACGCAGCTGCTTTCCTGCCATTCTTCTGAACATGATCTTCGTTCATTTTCTCCAAAGCTTCTATCTACGAAATGGATACACTGGGTTCATTTGTCAAATTCCTACTTGGAGGAAATCACACTGTAGACTGGCAGTACTTTTACTCTCTTAATAATTATCTAGAACAGCGATGGCGAACCTTCTAGACACAGAGGACCCAAGCTGTAACCCAAAGCCCACTTATGTATCACAAAGTGCCAACACTGCAATTAAACTTGAACACTGTTTTAGTTTACAGAAAGCAACTCATACATTAACATCTTTTGATGTAAAAGAAAAGCAAATAACACACATGCTGGCCTTGAATTAGAATCAGCGTGTGCAAGCTGGGCATGATGGCAAATGCCTATAATCCCAGCACTCAGGGCTGAGGCAGGAAGACTGCCACACCACAAGTTCAAGGCCAGTCTGAACCACATACTGAGACCCTATCTCAAAAGACAAAGACAAGAAAATAGAATTATAGACATGCATGTATGTTCACAGTCAATACTTACTACCTTTATGAAGCTAGCAACTGGCACCTAGTAGGTCTTACTGTGTACAGACGCACTCCTCATTTAACAGCTGAGTTTGTTCCTGAGGCTGGGTCATTAAATGAACTGTTTGCTAAGTGAGGAATTGCATGTAGTCTGTACATGACAATATTCAGAACAAAGAAATGGTCAAAGGAAGCTCTAACTTGATGACTGCTTTTATTTGCATAACTCTTACATGCAGTGCTGTAATGTATGACCTAAAACTACAGCACTGTACAGCACATATTACAGTACTATATAAACAAGGAGTACTGCACAAAAAAAAGACACTGCAGCTCTCTCAACAAGATGTACAGAACTGTACGGAAAAAAAAGAGAGACACAGTTATAAGTCCCAGCTGTGGGCCATAAGTGTGAAAGTCGTTAAACAGGTAAGTTAAGTGAGCAGCGTCTGTACTCCACAAAGCTTGCCAAGAACAGGAAAAGGAAAATTCAACATCTGCTGAAAAACTAAAACAGCCACCAATACTTCCTGAGCTACTGTGCCAGGGCTAAAGTCCCCATTTTTTGTTACCTCTCCTCTTGCCTTGGGGACCAGCAGAGCTGACATTGAGTCTCACCAGAAAGCTCCAGAACAGACTCTAGAGCCACTCTCCGCTCAGCCATGATGCTGGGGATAACAGCTATCAAAGTTTCACAACTTTGCTCAGTGTCCAGTCTTCTCGGGAGGGAGGGGGCTGTGTTTGTTTTTGTGTCATGGTCCTCTAGCTCCAGTATGACGAGGACCGAGCGTTTTTAAGGAGGGCTGTTGCTAACTCTGTTGTGTTAAGGGTGGGGTTCATGTGTTACTGCTTTCTGCATCAGTGGGGTGTTCGCCTGTTACCTGCCTCAGTTAGGAAACAGAAACCAGACTATCTTGGAAACGTTATTTGCCCATCTGAACCAAATGGTGAACTTCTTAAAAGTGTTTTGCAGGGCCAGGAGTTTGGCTCAGTAGCTTAAGCGCCTTACGTGCCTGCTTAGCAGACACAAGGTTGTGAGTTTGATCCCCGGTACCGAAAAAAAAAAAAGTGTTTTGCTACAGGTTCATTCTAAGTTCTAAGTCTGAAAAGGACCAAACCCATCTCGAGAAAAGTCTCACATTTGTTTTGTGGGGGAACAGAGCGTAAACACTGCCCTCCGGGCGGCTCTTGTCACCAGCAAGGTGAACGACCACTGCCTGGCACTCACCTCTGCTAAGAAATCCGCCTCATTATCCGCCGAGATGTCCAAGCCCGAAACAGCATTGAAAAGTTCCCGCTCACCCAGGGCTTCCTTCACGCCTCCCTTCTGGAAAAACTGAGCAAAATAGGAAAGGACCAGTGAGAGCCGTTAGCAGGGTTTTCAGACAAACCAACGGAGCATTTGCAAGGCGCGGTTCCCCACTTCGGGCCGAACTCTGCTGGGCCTCTGCTTGTTCTGTCCTTGCTTGCGCGTCTGTTCCGGCTTCTAGATCTAGTTTGCTATGCTACGCCTTCTGCAGTTGTGAGTGAGCGAGTGGGACCTGCTTGGCACTTTGGCTGTGGCGATGCAACACATTCACTAAGCCCTGTGAGCTGACACCCTCAAGCAGACTCAGCAATTATTTCCGTATGAAGCTAGTCCGTCTTTTAGAAAGGTCTTTCCTCTCTGCATCTGTTGCTAACTCAGTTCACTTCAAAGCGGCAAACAGATGGGGTCCCACTCTGCTTACTGAGTTTGAACTCCCTGAACCTTTTTTTCTTTTGGAGATAGGGTCTTGCTGTGTAGTTCCGCCTGGCCTTAAAATCCACTACATAGCCCTGGCTGGCCTCCAACTCCCAGTGATTCTCCTGCATCGGCCTCCCTTGTGCTGAGATTCCAGATGCACACCAGCACGTTCAGCTACCAGCCTCTTTCTAAGGGCAGCAAGCAGTTGAGCTCACCATTACCAGCTTGTGTCTAAGCATTGCACACACAGTAAATGCCTACTCAACTGTTTAATTCCCAAGTTTCACTCCTTGGAATTTATGCAGAAAGGTGAGCCATGGAACCAAATTCTTGCTGAAAATGAAATCTGATAAATTGATCTATCTTCCATTTAATCTCTAAGCACATGGTCCTCAAGTTCACTTTATCTTTGGAAGAAGAAAATCCGCAAACCTGATCCACCCATAAACACGGCCCCCCGACCCCTGGCCCACCTGGGAGACATTCCTGCAGTCCCGGAACAGGAACTCCAAGCCGTGAGGATGGGTCGGCTCCACCGACTGACTGACGTCGATCAGCCAGACCTGTGAGACACAGAGCACGCCAGTCGGTGTGTCCGCACGCAGGCGCCCCGGGGGGAAGCGGAACCCCAGCCTCTCGGGCGGCCCTCACCTTTCCGGCGTGCCACAGCATGTTGTACTCGCTGAGGTCGGCGTGCACCAGCGTGCACTCCTGATACAACTGCCGCATCAGCTGTGGGGGCAAGGCGCACACTTAGAAGTGAGGAACAATTCTAACCTTCCCATCTCTTCTAGAAAAACAAAACAAGCCCCCAAAGCTCACCTCCTCTTCTTTCTTTTTTTTCGTAATGCTGGGAATTGAACCCAGGGCCTGGCGCATACGAGGCAAGTGCTCTACACTGACCTGCATCTTCTGCCCAAAAGACTTCCTTCATTTCTACACTGCATAATCTAAAACTGGGCTTTTGTTTTGGGAGGGTGGGGACTCAACTGTGTGACACGATTCCCTGGCCTTGCCACAGCACCATCAAGAGGCAGAGGGTCAGGTCAGCGCTCCCGCCTGGATGAGAGGGTGACGGCCAGCCTGGGGCGCCGAGGTCAGCCGCTTCTCTACAGGACCTCCACGGGACTGCACAGACCTGCGATTCCCAGGCAAAGAGCACTGCTCGCTAGACTTAGAGTGGACCCAACATTAACGCCTTTGTTTGCTGCCCTTCACAGAACAACCCAGCACAGGCGCAGCACCACTTTGCCTCACCCCCAGCGACCAAGCTCCCAGCGGAGCCAGTGACGTGGATTTGAGCATCCTCTGGCAGGGAAAGGCGTCTCCTCTCACCCTCATCCCACACCTTCTCCTGGGGAAACCCTTCTATTCACCCCAGCTGCTGCACACAGCGTCGCCACGCAAATGTGAAACGCAGCCCCTGGCGCTCAGGCTAAGCAGTGCAGGGCAGTGAGGACAGCACTTCCTGAAGCTCCAAGGCCTCAGGCGACATGCGTGCGCTGTCCCCCAGCTGCAGAGCAGGTTCCTAACAGCCGAACCCCCCTCCTCGCCCCCCCATGTCACAACCAGACGAGACCTGTTTCCTTGACCTCCCTTGGCTGTCACCCAGGGAGCACAGACTGAGAAAGCACCATGGCAGCCACACACAGTAACGCCAGTTTTACTGCAGGAAGTTTTGTGAAAAACAGCTTCATGTTCTAAGTCACTAAGGCGAACGGTGAAGCTTTCTCTTGCTCCAAGGAGTCTTAAATTAGGTAAAACCACTCCTGGCCTTATGTTGACATAACGAGAACTCTTGTTACCTTCCTTCACAAACTTTGGTTTGTCCTTAACACCTTGAAATACTAATAAAGGGAAACTTTTTCAAGCTTAGAGGATACTGGGCGGGGAGAGGGGTCTCAGTGTTGCCCTGGCTGGTCTCAAATCCCAGGGTCAAGTGATCCTCCTGCCTCAGCCTCCTGAGTAGCTGGGACTACAGGAGTTTGCCATCACACATGGCAAGAGGAAACATTTTGAAAGTTGCTGTGTGAATGCTTTTCAAGGCACAACTTACATGAAGCGTTTGATAGTAGGCTTCTTTCATTTCTTCACTACTGAGCTTTACTTCTTTTAATTTAGGGGCTGGAACTTGATCGTGGCCAATAAAAGACATAACTAAAATATGTTTCTTGAGCAGTACAACTGTTGGACAAGGAATTCCAGCTTTTTGCATTCTACAAAGAAATAAATAATCAAGAATATATAAAGATTAGAAAGAGAAAAGATCATTTCTTCAACAAATACTAAATTTGACCCTGGCAGTGTCTCCACACACACGGCGAGACAAGCGTCTGCCCACGAGAAGCTGTGGACGGGGGAAGGACAGTCACGTGAGGGACAAGGAGAGGACAGTGTGACACATGCCTGGGCAGGGGTGTGGGCCGGCGCCATGGGAGTGCCCGGCACCACAGAAGCGTGCCAGGAGGATCTGTGACAGTGAGGAAATACGGGGGGTGTTCAGCACACAGGCCACTTGGGGAACACAGGTGTCAACACACTGGGGCCAGAGGGGAGGGACAGGTGACGGGGCCTGAGGCCAGGGGTGCACGGGAGCTCCGGGTCATGAGTCTCTGCGTTCACCCTAAACGCTATGGCAAGCTGACCGGGGGCCCGCAGTCTAGAAATGAGAGGGCAGCAAGACCACTGAGATTCATTCTAGAAAGTTCTAAGGAGAACTTTGCAACTAATACATATATAATTACTTTTGAATGTAAACATCTTTAGAAAACAATAAATTGAAACTACGTTTTCAACAGCTAGTGAGATTAATTATGAAGTTTATAATTCAATTTATTGGTTGATAAAAGAAATTCCTTCATAGGAAAGAAACTAATGAACTGTGAAGTCCAATACAGCAAACTGCAATTTGATTGGCTAAGACCATATCCCATCAAGTTAACAAATTATGAGGCAAAAAGGGAAATCACTATTTCTGCTAAGCTTAACTGGAAGCTGGACATTTTAATTCTCAGACAACTTAAAAGAACAGTTAGAATTATGAAATATCTAGGCAGACAATGCCTAATCTCCCCTCAAATCACAGATGAAAGAAAAAAGAAAATGGCCCTTTCATTCTGAAAGATGAATTCAGCTTAAATACATGGAAATATTTTCTTATGAAGGCCTCATTAAGCACTAGAATTTCAAGGCCTTCTGTTATTTTTATGGGTGATTAGAAAAGAAAGCATGAATTTTTTTTGCCCAGCTAATAGTCCTAGTACAAAAAGGCCAAGATTCTGTCTAGCACACAATTTTCTTTACCTTGTGAGATTGTGCATTTCTTTTTCTGCCCACATGCGGATGATCTTACGTGGATTTAGTTTACTGAAGCGATCTTTAAACCTGAAATCATCTTTAATGTATTTGTCACGATTCTTAAACTCATTAAGGGTTGTTTTAAATACCTTGATGGCACATTCTGTAGGTATAGCTTTAATGTCTTCCTTTCCATCCTCCATGCTAGGTGGAAGAATAAAAATTAAATCAGTATACATTATCAGCTCACAAGTAAAACGATTTCAAAATAAAGGTTCTATAACATTAAGTGTATCTACCTGTTCTGAAAGTGTCGAGTCTTGGTTTCTGGAAGCCTTCCAGTTTCCGCTCTTAATAAAACCTTAGGTTTGGGAACTGGTTTGTTGGAAGTGGGGGCTCTCTACGTTGCCTAGGACTCTGTTAAACTCCTAGGACTACTCACCCATCACTGCCTCCAGCTCTGTTTTTTTATTTTTTTTTTAATTTTGAGATGGTCTTGCTAAGTTGCTCAGGCTCAACTTGAACTCATGATCCTCCTGCCTCAACCTCCCAAACTGTCAGCCAGTTTTAAACAACATTCACTGAATGACTACGGAATCAAGCATGGAAAATAATGACAAGACTTGAATGTTAAAAAGGCTAGTCTACCTAGGAGAGTTCAAAGGTAAACTTCCATAGAAGCAACATACAGGACAGCTCTTTAAAAATAACTCTCCCACTCAGGGCAGATAGAAAGAGGAAGAAGGGGGTCCCTGCCCAGGAGAGTGCAAAGCAGGCCAGGGAGGACAGAGACATGGGGAAGGCAAGGATCAGACCAACAGGGCAGGGAAGGCTTTGCTGCACGAGAGGAGCCGCAGGGGAGCAGGACACTGGGTGGGGTTCAGACGACAGTAACAAGCAAGGAGGACGGCAGGACGAGCCCTGGGGCGCTGGAGAGAAGCCGAGAGAGGAGCAGCAGGTGAAGGGGCAGGTGGGGGCCTGGGAGAGCCTGGGTGGGCCCCAAGGTAGCGGGTACCCCACAGGCAGCCGGGTGTGGAAGCGCAGCTGAGGCCCACTCCTGATGCTGGCGCTGTAGGGAGTCACTGAAGGCACGAGCCAGGGTGGGGATGGTGGGGACGGGAGGCAGTGGGTGACACGAGCACACTCCTCCCAGGGGGTGCCGTCAGGACAGGACGGAGTGGGAAGTGGAACAGCCTCTTTGGCAGCAGGCCCCGGCCCACTCCACGCTCGCTTGGTCTCTAGCTGGTGCCAGGTGACCCCTTCTCCCCCTGGGACCTTGCGTGTCGCCTCAGCTTTGCTGTCACCTGTGGGCAGCACCCACGCTTCTCTCTCAAGCCTCCTTTAGTCTAGCAGGGGTCTCTGCATCCCCTCTTCCCCAGGCTCTCACCCCAGGAACAGCACCACGGGAGCTGCCCTGGCCAAGAGCACCCCACATCCACCCCAACTCACAGCCTTCTGCACAACAGCGCCAGGCTCCTCTCCTTCACCCTCACACCAGAGTCCAATCACCATCCTTGCACTCACTATGTAGCCCAGGCTGCCCTGAACTCTCAGCGATCCTCCTGCCTCAGCCTCCCAAAAGTGCTGGGATTACAGGTGTGCACCACCACACCCAGCTTCATCCTTCATTTTAAAACAACCTGTACCGTTAAATTATATCTACTTGGCCTCAGAGAACTCTCAGTTGAAATTAAGAATGGGAAACAAAGTGCAAAAGCAGAAATAAATCTCTACTAAGATTAATATTATAAACCAGGTGTTGTCAAATATGATCTCATTTATTCCCACAAAAACCCTATGAGGTGAGGAACAATTTTTCAATGATGTTTAGTAAGCTATGAAATCACATAGCTTGAACAATGACACTCTAATGTTAACTTTTTTTCCTTTAACTGTTTTTTTTCCTTTTTAGTGCTGGGATCACACCCAGGTCTCATGCATGCTTGCATTTTAATACTGAGGTACAATCCTGGACCCCAATTTTTCCCCCAATACTGGGGACTGAATCCAGAGCTCTTGCACTGAATTACACCCCCATTCCCTTTATTTTATTATTTTGAGACAAGGTCTTGCTAAATCCCTAAATTGTCCAGGCTGGGCTCAACTTGTGATCTTCCTGCCTCAGCCTCCCAGAGTACTAGATGACAGGTGTGATTTACTTTATTTTTAGAAGTGTAATTCAATATATGACCATATGTGAATGTCCTATCTAGAAAGGAAAACCAGTTAAATAGTTAAGGAAAATAAATAGCTTCCTGTGTATAGACTTTTATCACACTTTTTAAATTGCTCTACTTGCGATGCGGCATAACTTTGATTTTGTATAAATCCACCAATGCTGGGGACGGAGCCGCGCTCTCATGCACACGGTGGTGGTGTTACTGTTGGCTCATTTACCTCCCTCCATACGCGTGAAAGACCACCGACTCCTTCCCTGTGCTGATGCAGCCAGTGATCGTCTCCAGCAACCCAGAGTTGACCATTTTATACATGAGCAAGCGTGTCTTTGGGTCAACTGCTTTTTCCTGCAAAAGATAAGGCACTGTGAGAACGACTGACTCACGGAACAGCTCCTCAGCCTTTTCTAATATCTAACACTCAAGGTTCTTCTGGATTTTTTAACCTTTACTATTTAATATACATATATATATAAATTATATGATATATATATATATTTATATATATCTCAGACTTTTGAAAGACTCCTATCATGATACCAACAAAACAAAACCTCTAAACAGGTACTAATAAAAAAAGAAAAAGAGCTGGGCATGGTAGCACATGGCTATAATCCCAGCACTCAGGAAGCTGAGGCAGGAGAATCACTGAGAGTTTGAGGCCAGCCTGAACTGTATAGTGAAACCCTGCCTCAAAATTACAATACAATACAACCAAGCAACACAACTCCAATGTCTTTGAAAGTGAGTACCTACAGCAGTGGTGATGAACCTATGGCACGCAAACCCCAGTGGGCACACAGAACCCTCTCTGTTGGTACATGAGCCAAGTGTATGAGCTGTTTTTTCCAAACTAAAACCTCAGCATTCAGGTTTCATTGCAGTGTTGGCACTTTGTAATAAATAAGTGGGTTTGGGGTTGCAGTTTGGACACTCAGTCGCCACCTCTAACCTACACGAACACCACGTCACCAAGTCAGACCTGGGGCGTGATTCTGGGGTGGGGCGTAGGGTCTAGGTCCTCGGCTTGGTCAGGACCCATGGTCAGTACTTCCGTGGGCCTCATCCTCACAAGTCAGGGTTCCCTCAAAGGCAGTCCCAGAGGGACCCATGTCCCTAGGGGAGGGAGCTGCTGATGGTGACTCCCAAGAGGAAGGACACAGGGAAGAAATGGGGCAAAGCGCCTCGGGTTTGGTCTGTCCCCAGCCCGTCCGGGTCCCACCAGCACACTGGCAGGGTGGCCTGGGGAGGAGCGCTCCATGGGGACAGGCCGGCTGCTTCTCCTCCTGCTCACTGAGCGCTACTGCA
Source organism: Dasyprocta punctata (assembly GCA_004363535.1). Lineage (NCBI taxonomy): Eukaryota > Metazoa > Chordata > Mammalia > Rodentia > Dasyproctidae > Dasyprocta > Dasyprocta punctata. The sequence continues at coordinate 16,339 of RJWM01003053.1, read as the reverse complement.
CCCCGACCTGCTGCCACCTTCCCTTCACTCAGACTCCCCACTCCCTGGGAGAGACGGGCAGGGCTGGAAAGGAGCGCAGGGCTCTGGCTTCTCCGCGGAAGCCTTCCCATGGGGCCTGTGCCCTCCTCCCAGGCAGGACACTTGGTGGGGCAGGGACAGAGACAGTCACAGTCCCAGATGCCCCCATGGCCCTGGCGATGTGGTAACAAGCTCAGGGTTCCTTGCCCACCAGTACCTTCGCCTCCTCTGCTGCCCTCCCCGACTGTCCCCGTGGAGAAGAACATGCCCCAAAAGCAGCAAATCCAAGCCTGGGCAAAGGGTGTCGCAGCCTGCTGCCTCCTGGTTACAGCAATAAGCGCATGGCTTCTCCACCCCAGCAGGGGTGCAGCGGGCAAGGGGTGCGCACTGGGGTGGCCAAGCAGACATGCGCAGCCACCGTCTCTTTCCACAGGACCCACCCAGTGCCCCCTTCTGGGCTTCCCCTTCCAGCTGGGACCCCTTCCCCACCGGGCTGGGACCCTCCCCTCGAACCCCAGCCCCTTTCCAGTCTCTGAGGGTTGCACCACACAACACAGTTTTGGGGACCATGAAACAACACCCCCTCTCTTCCAGCAGGCCCAAGTGCCCAGGCCTGCTCTGTGGGTTCTATGTGGCCTCTCAAAGCCTCCTGGGCTTTTTCAAGAACTGCGATTGGGACTTTCATATTCGGTCTTTAATCCAAGTACCCCAACTGGAGACCATAAAGAAAATGCTCACACCCTAGCCTAATCAAAATCCTATTTTATCACGAGTTTAAATAGCACTCCTAGCATTCTTATATTTTTTCTAACACTTCATAAATCAGCTTATTCTCACAAGAGTAGATATCATTTTCATTAATGTCAAACTAGCCCAAGGGTATTAAATTACAAATACAGAATATTTGTTTTGAGACAGGGTCTTGATGTATAGTTCAGGCTGGCCTTGAACTCACTGTGTAGCCCAGGCTGATCTCAGACTCACAGTGACCCTCCTGCCTCAGCCTCCTAAGGGCTAGGATTACAGGTATGTACTACCACACCTGGTCTAGGAAATATTATTTTAAAAATACTGGAACATTCAGGTGTAATGTAAACTATACAGTCCAAATTATTTATGGTCACCAAAATGTGAATCTGTGACTAATAAACATTACACTAAATTTGAAAAGCCAAATAGCAAAGTCATTTAAGTTTTATTTATATCTTTTGATTTGAAAGCCAATCTTACCAAAAAAGTATCACAGGTGAAGTTTTGTTTTGTTTCATGCAAATATGAACACTTCCAATACGAATTTTTCCACTAAAGAAAAAAACCCAGATACTTACTGCAGTGGAATGCTCCTTTTTCTCATGCAGGCGGGCACTCCGGCGTTCTTCGGAGTAGGCGTGTCGTTTTAAAGCATTGAAAACATGGTTTGATAGTTTTAAATCCATTCCAATTCCATCTCCTACCTGAAACCCAGGTGCAAACTGCCAAAAATAAAAGAATTAGCATCTAAATATTTTTACACAGAGATATTAAAAAAAAAGTGAGATTAGTCTTTACAAGGAACAGATCTCACATTCAATACTTGATTGCGATACAGAAACAGAACCCATAGCTACTACAAAGAAAAAAAACACCTCAGAAGTCACTCATTCAAAGAGGAGCAATAGTAGTTTTGCTTGTTTTCGAGACAGGTCTCACTGCAGTTCAGGCTGGCCTTGAACTTGCCATGTAGCCCAGACCTGCATTGAATTCGCAGCAATCCTCTTGCCTCAGCCTCCCAAGTGCTGGGATTACAGGCGTGTGCTACCACGCTGAGCTTTAGAAAGCTACTTCTTTAAAATTACATTTTAGGGCCAGGCGTGGTGGCGCACGCCTTTAATCCCAGTACTCGGGAGGCTGAGGTAGGAAGAGCATTGTGAGTTTGAGGCCAGCTTGGGCTACACAACTCGAGTGCAAGGCCGGCTTGAGCTACATAGTGCGACCCTGCCTCAAAAAAAAAAAAAAAAAAAAACTGGGGCTGGGAGTTTGGCTCAGTGGCTTAAGCGCCTGTCTGGCAGGCGTGAGGCTGTGAGTTTGATCCCCAGTGCTGCAAAAAAAAAAAATAAATAAAATAAAATACAATAAAATTACATCTTATGTCTGATTTTGCAGGAGGTAGTTCAGGCACAAAACAAAAAATTCTAGCTGAGGTATAGGTAAGTGGCAGAAGTGCTTGCCTAGTTAGTACGCATCAGGCCCTATTGTTAAATTCTCAGCACTGAAAAAAATCCAAAAGTATTTTTCACTCCCATTACTAGCCCAGTAGCCACTGCTATTTGTTTCTTGGATAGAGATTGCTATTTTATAAAAAATAATATGCAGAAAAATAAATGCTGTATAAGAACTCTTTAATTTTACAATCAATATCAATGAAATTAGTTTTCAAAATCCTGCTGGAGGGTTTTCTTCTGAAGCACTTTATGTTTCTTTGGTGGCTCAGTTGTGGTATCTGAAATATCTTTAGGAAAGAAGACATTTGTAGAAACATTGAAGAGTCTATTTTTAATCCTCTTTTTACAATGTAGTCACATATAAAACTCTCGAGGGAGAGAAGGAATCTGTAACTTACATTTTCCATTCTTGCTGTATTCTTTCTCCCACACACCACTTCATCGTGTTTGGTGGTGATGTCTTTTCCTTTTCCAATAAAACCCTTTTTGGGAGTGGGAACTGGTTTTGCTACAGACGATTAAAATAAGCCAAGGACATGAAAATAGTAAACACTAAGTTACTATAGACAACACTGTCTGAACAGATATTTGAATCTAACAGTAAACCATCAAATGTGGCTCAGAGATGAATATGAAACTAAAAGGATGCACTGGGAAGACCAGACTTCCTCCCCCGCAGGGCCCCCTCGAAACTCTGAGGCCGTACCTGGCCTGTAGGGGTCGTGGCGAGTGTCCTGCCAGTCCACCTCGTCTTCAGAGCTGTCACTGTCTTCAAAGGGATGCACTTTTCGGTAATTTTCAAAGGAAATGGAAACTGAAACGGCAAAAGGAGGTGAAGATTTATTTGGGAGTTCGGTGCAAGCACTTCCTCCCACTCACGGCAGTCATCGGGAAAAGGCCACTGTACCCTTGCTGTCGCCATTGAACTTCTTCTCTTCACGCCTCAGCTGGGCATCGTATTCTCTGTCAAACTCCATCTGCAGCATCTGAGCCAGCATCAGGTCGCTGGACGTGTCGGTATTTTCCCCCGAAATAAACGGTCCTTCAGTGACGCTATTCAGAATAACAGATAGGAACTAACGTGGTGTGCTGGTGCAGACAGAGCCTGCAGAGCATGAGAGCAGGATGAGTCTTTTTCGTGTTCGACCAAGGTTAAGAACCCTGCTAAGCCAGTCAGCCTCCAGACCAACGTCCACACCCATGAGAACACCAGCCAGGGTCAAGAGACCCAAGAGAGAAAGCTCAAAACCCACTCAGAGACCCAGAACACATTTGTTCTGTGTTCTAACCAAAGGACAGACAAAAATTGTTAAGGGGTGGCTGGACATGGTGGCTGGCACATGCATGTAATCCCTGCACTCAGGAGGCTGAGGCAGGAGGATCGCCCTGAGTTCAAGGTCAGCCTGGGCTACATAGTGAGTTCAAGGCCAGCCTGAACTACATAACCAGACCCCGTCTCAAAAACAAAACAAAACAAAAAACAAAAATTGATGAAGAGATAAACTACAAACCCTTGAAAACTACCTCATCTAGTTGAACTGTTACATTAACATTAATTTACAAAACCCAGAGAACCACTGCAGAGATCAGAATTGAGATTTTCCAAAAAACTGAAACTACAAATTCCATTTGACCCAGTTATTCTCCTTCTAGGTGTCTTTCCAAAAGAGTTAAAGACATCCTATTATAGTGATACATGCACACCCATGTTTATAGCAGCACAATTCATAATAACTAAATCTTGGAAGCAACACATATATCCATCAACAGATGAATGGAAAACGAAAATGTGGTATTTATGCACAATGGTCTACTACTCTACCATAAAGAAGGATAAACTTGAGTCATTTGTAGGAACATGGATGCAGACTGAGACCATAACGTTAAGTGAAATAAATCAGACACACAAGCTTAAATATTCCATAGTTTCTCTTATATGAGAAACCTAGAATATAAACAAAGAGCAGAACAGTAGATACTGCAAAGTCAGGAGGTGTATCCTGCTAAAAGGGGAAAGGGATCAAGAGTGGAGGGAAGAGGAAAGGAGGGGAAGGGAAGGGGAGGGAAAAAAAGGAACTAAGATGTGCTATGCACACGCAGTAAATTAACACAAGGAATGTGAACACTATGTATTTTGAACATATATCAAAAAATAAAAAAGAAGGGAAGCAATAAATGCATGGGAGGCTGAGGCAGGAGGATCATTGTGAGTTCAAGACCAGCCTGGGCTACAAAGTGAGCTCAAGGCTAGCCTGAACTGCACAGTGAGATCCTGTTTCAAAAAGAAAAAGAAAAAAAAATAGATGGATGGATCTATAAATAGCAGTCGGGAGGTTGAGGCAGAAGGATCACCACGAGTTTGAGGCCAGCCTGGATCACAGAGCGAGTTCAACTACGGAGCAAGACTCTTGTCTCTAAAAACAAAACAAACAAGGCGTGGTGACACATACCTTTGCTCCCATTACTCAGGAGGCTGAGGCAGGAGGATTGCTGTGAGCCCAAGGCCAACCTGGGCTACACAGTGAGCTCAAAGATAGCCTGAACTACAGAGTGAGACCCTATCTCAAAAAACAAAATGAAAGAAAACAAAATAGATGCATGGTTGGGGGGGATAAAAAAACAAATTAAGATGTAGGCATTATGCACATGAACCAATTCCCCTTGAGGAATGTAAACATTATGGACTATAAACATATACAAATAAAAAAAAAGGTGGGGAAAAAAAAAACCCAGAACAGCCATACATTATCCAAGATAAAGTAGGGTGGGTGTCCCCTACTGATAGGCTTGGAACCAGCAGAGTTTCAGATTTCACACTCAGATTTTACAACACCCGCATAGTCTTTTGTGGTCGAGGATCCCTAATCTGAATATTCAAATCAAAATCTGAAACTTTCTGAGCACCCTAAATTTTCGGGATGCTCATCCTGTCACAGGATCAGGACCAAAATCCAAGTATCAGCAGGCTCTCCTTATGGTTTTCATTCTACAGTGCTGCTTTTTGTAAATCTATTTCTTCATCACTTGTCATGCGGAATCCCAAACCTTTGTGATAGGAAACTGCTAGATAAAATAAACCTTTGAGACTTTCACTTACGCAACTTCAGGAAAAGCAGCAGCTTCTTCTTCTAACTGCAGTTCTTTAGCCAGCTGTTCACTCATTACATCAGACAAAGAGCAGGACATTGTCTTTTGAGGAGTAGCCCATGGACACTGTGGATTTAAAACAGAAGAAGAAAGGAAAAAAGGATGCTCAAGTCATGATAGTGAAATGGTTTTTTTGGTGTTTTGAGACAGGGTTTTGCCATGTAGTCCAGGCTGACTCACTACATAGCCCAGACTGGCCTTGAACTCGCAGCAATCCTCCTGCCTCAGTTTTCCCAGTGCTGATATTACTTTGCTGCAGAAATCATTTTAAAAGTAAAAATATCTCCAGCTCAAATCTAAACAAGGATAAACACAAACTAAAACAGTCAGGAGTGCTTTCTGGCCTGCTCGGTAGCTGTCTTCTCAGGGCTGAGGGAAGCACCAGGCTACCACAGCATCTTCCACCAGCCAAGGAGTTCGAGGGTCTCCCCTTGTTCCAACTGCCTGCTCCCGCTCCTCCTATGACAGAGCTTGCCAGCAGATCTTACAGCATGCGCTATAGCAGCTAGCCAATTCAAAGCCCACCGATGCGGGGGCAGCTAACATTGAGTTTTGCTTGTTTATTTTTATTTTTGCTTTTGCTTCAAGACAGGGTCTTGCTATGTAGGCCTGGATGGCCTTGAACTTGCAGCTATCTTCCTGCCTCAGCCTCCCGAGTGCTGGGATTACAGGTGGGCACCACCATGGTGGCCCAATTCTAACATTCTAATCTAAGCATTAAATCTTAGCTAAGTGTAAAATGTTTATGTGTCAAACCCTCCCAAGACATCACAGTATACGCTAAAACAAAGCCACAAAAATTAGATTTCTAAACTTTAGAATTCCAGAGGCAGACTCTTGAAACAATAAGGTTACAGCAAAGTACTATTCTGAGACACTTCTTCAGCAGATGCCTTCCACGTCATTGTCTCAGCTGTCACCACTTGACAAATTCTAGATTTATTTCACAATTGTCTTAACTAACTTCTAACTAACCTTTCTGTTCCTTTCTTGCTTATTTCCTTTCTCCATACAACACGATGGTTTTTCTAAAAATGCAGATCTGATTGGTTCTGGCCCCTTACTTAAATCTCTGGTACTGCTTCCCACTGCCTTTGAAAAAAGTCCACACTCATTCTTTACTGAACATCTAATACACAGCGCAGCACACACGGACACCTGTAGGAGTCACAGTATCTAATCAAGGTTAGCCCGCACAGGGCCCACAGCCGGCCTGAGGTCTTCCCGCAGCTGAGCCCTGCACAGGTTCCATCGAGCTGCAGTCCAGGAGCGAATGCGGCTCAGCACTGAGGGGTGATCTCCCATGACGCCTGTATTCCCGCCTGAGAGAATCAGGATCGGCTCTGTCCCCTCTTTCCCTGAGACTGAGGAGGTGCGTGTGGCCCCTGGCACGCACCTACATTAACCAATGAGGAGCTGTCCCAGCCTCAGGAACCAGGGAGGCGCCTGCAGGTCTGAAGTGACTCCCACTCACTCAGAGCGGACCAGCCACTGAGGTCTGGAAAACTGAGATGCTCTGAAATCCGGAGACCACGGTCCATCTCTCGGCTGTGTGATTCCACTGACTTCCTCCTGCTCTTTAGCCTAGAAATGCTTGTTCTGAACAGTTTCAAAGTCCAGGTTCCACAAGGTCGATGACGGTATTCTCTATCTCAGAATTCTCACTCACATTTGACAATGACTAATAGTAGCATAACAGGTAACATTTCAGTTTTTCCTATACTTAAATCGCTTGGCCAGACACACATAACTCACAGAGATCATTTAAATCATACCACAACCGAGTAGCTGCAATAGTAGCTCCACTTTAATGGTTTAAAAGCTGAGACAAAGGCTTTTCACCCCAAGGTGAGGTTGCACGTGGAGGTGTCCAGCCTTGAACCAGGGCAGGAGGATCCCACGGGCTGAATTTCCTGCAGCCTCGCACTGCTGCTTTGTTCCCCAACCACATTCCAGGAGGTGAGCCGAGAACTGCCTGCTGCTTGCAATAGAAAACCCCAACTCCCAGCAAGGAATGCCCTTTGCCACTGCCCCACATTGGCTTCCCAGCCCCAAACCTCCCTGTCCTGCACTCCAGTGACACGAATCACACTCCAAGTGTGGTACGTCTCACCCCTCCAAGCCTTCACATTCTTTTATCTCTCGAGGTCTTTCCCATTTCTATTTTCCCCAATTAATGTCACCTCCTCTGGAAGGCTGTGTCCATGCCATCAGACAAAGCTGGATCTTCTCCGTGTTCCCACTCCCTGAGCAAACACTGTCACTGTGGACCCTCTACTAACTAGGGGCCACGCACCCCACGACAGAGCAGGAGCCTGCAGAAGGGTGGGGTCCGGGACACTCGATGCCCAGTGTAATTTCTGACGAGAAGAAGCCCTCAGTGCTGGCCGTGGTGTCCCAGCTCAGCCAGGGCCCTCTGCTAACGCTACTTCCTTAGGAGAGGTCAGTGAGGAAAGGTTCCAGAAAGGTCGCCAGCTCCACACTCAGAAATGCAACCAAACTCTTCAGTCCCACCACCAGAACTGCCCAGGCTGTGTAAGCACCAGCTTCTGGGGGTTCAGACTCCTGTTGACCTTCCTCCAGATATAACCAGCTTAGCCCACAGAGTGGGGCTGGGAAAATTTACCAGAGGCTTCTGGGAAAGGATCGAGGAGTGCGGGGTGGAGTTCCTCCGTCACCATCTAGTGCCATGATCTCCCACCCCTGCTGGCTGTGGTTTGTAGAAAAACCATCTTTTTTCTTCCAATTCCTAATGGCACCCCTAGTTACTTGTATCACTTTGTAGAAAGGTTTCACTGAAGACAACCATGGCGAAGGAATCAGGCAAAATCAAAAACAAACCTGAACGAGGCACATAACAAAAAGTCAGCTGAAACAAGTCAACAAAACCACAACCCACGGAGATCTCTCTTCTAGCCATACAGCTAGTAGATAATAATCCAGGTCGAGTATCTGAGTCATGTTATGGCTGGGTGTGGTGGTACCAGGTACCTGTAATCTCAGCACTCGGGAGGCTGAGGTAGGCAAATCACCAAGAGTTCAAGGCCAGTCTGGGTAGCTAGTGAGTTCAGTGCCACCTGAACTACATAGAGACCCTGTCTCCAAAAAAAAAAAAAAAAAAAAAACAAAAACAAAACCCAGCACTTCAGCATTCTGTAACTGGCACCCTGTGCTTTCGAAAACTTTCTAAGGTAGCAAGTCTGTATTTTTATTTATTTATTTATTTATTTATTTATTTTTGGTATCAGGGATTGAACTCACCACCTCACTCCTACAGGCAGGCGCTTAGGCTACTGAGCTAAATCCCCGGCCCTATTTTTTGAGACAGGGTCTCACTATACAGTTCAGGCTGGCCTTGAACTCACTTTGTAGCCCAGGCTGGTCTCGAACTCACAACGATCCTCCTGCTTCAGCCTCCTGAGTGCTGGGATTAAAGGCTTGTGTCACCACACCTGGCTGCAAGTCTGTATTTTTAAAGTCTAAATCAGTTTCCCCGGGCGTGGTGGCTCACGCCTCTAATCCCAGCACTTGGGAGGCTGAGGTAGGAGGAGCGTTGTGAGTTCGAGGCCGGCTTGGGCTACAATGCGAGCGCAAGGCTGGCCTGAGCTACACAGTGCGACCCTGCCTCAAAAAAAACCAGGGCCGGGAGTTTGGCTCAGCGGCTTACATGCCTGCCTGGCAGGTATGAGGTTGTGAGTTCCATCCCCGGTGCCGCAAAAAAAAAAAGTCTAAATCAGTTTGTTCTCAGTGTTTCTATTGTGCCTGTATTTCCCAGCTTCCATTATATCTGCCATAATTACATATCATATCTGTAAGAGCGGATCCTTTTCGTTCACTTTAATCAAAACACACTACAGCTGAATGAAAAAAGAGATCTGAGAATCCAGACATTTTCAGTAAATGAGACATCAAAGAGATCTGCAAAAATGTAAAATACTATTTACTAATTTACTTTTTTGGGGGAAAGTTTTTAAATATAAAAACGTTACTTTAATATGACTTTTAAATGATTTAACTGATTATTTAAATTCAGTTTTAATTTTTGATATGATAAAATCAATAGAGATGATTAATACACGCAAAAGTTCTTTGAAGTTGTCGATGAATTTTTTTTTTTTGAAACTGACTCTTGCTACATAGTTTCAGACTGGCTTTGAACTCACTATGTAGTCCAAGCTGGCCTCAAACTTGTGGCTCCTCCTGCCTCAGCCTCCTAAATGCTGGGCTCACAGGTGTGCGCCACCATGCCCAGCTCAATGATTTTTCAGAGTATAAAAAGACCCTAACTAAAGTTTTGAGAATCATTGGCCTTAACCATTCCTTCCATTTTTCAAGTTCCTCAAGTCTCTACCTCCCTCCATGTAAGCTTCTAGTACTCCTTTGGATTTTCCACTGGACAAAGTTTAGAAAAGAAATAATATAAGTGATACTTTCTGCCTTTTTCAAATTATTTCATCTGTGAGAACCCCATCTTCCCAACTGAGTAGCAGTAAGTCCCTGGAACATATTTTTTGTTAAATGATGAAAATGAAATTTTAAGAGTTTTCATGTTCATTTAAATAAGAATATGACTGATCTGAAAAAAAAGAATGACTGATCTGAAATATTTATTATTAGTCTTATAAGTGAAATTTGTTTTGAAGTTAGGATGCACTCAGAACAGTTTGTCTCAGTTTCAATTTTTTTAACCAAAGTTTGTGGATGTTTAATGGAATAATTTAATATAGAGAGAGTATATATTCAATAGTCCGTGTTACTAAGTTTGTCCACTGATCTTGACTGTGTAAAAAAGTCTTAACAGAAGAAATACACGACATAACATGTAGATGTAAACATATTTATCGATGGAATATCTTACATTATTCCTAAAGTTGTGTTAAGAACTTTTATAAAACCAACATTCCCTAATAGCTATTTACTCCTTTTCTGGTAAGATCAAGATCGAAGGATTCACAAGATGAACAGATGAACTCTTAAATGAAACAAGCATGCAAAAGACAATTATGAAGGTTAAAAATAAAGCTGGCTTCCTTCACAACTTTAGTTTGAAGAACACAAAACCCCCATGGAAGCACTGTTGCTCTCAACTAAGCCCTCGATGCAGAGGCAGAAGCCCTTACATCCTTCTAATGAGAATAATATGAAAAGGAGGAGCCTGAAAACGAAAAACTAGATGTGAGGTATAGGGGTTGTGTTTGCCATTCTGGGAAAAAGTTTGAACGTTAAAATCCAGGCAGATCATGACAACTCAAACGCGTCTCACAGTGTACAGTTCAGTATTTACGCTGCGGGAGAAAGGGTGCGCCTAGGTTTTATCTTCACCACTTCAAAAACAAGAAATTACCGAATTGGGATAACCACACTTGTCAAATTAAGGAAACAGTTTCCTAAATCAACTTTCTGTCTAGCTTTCTGCGTGTTGGGCTGACTCAGCCTGTGAAAAACAAGATCGTACTTGTTTCCCTCCAAGACCAGCTTCTGTAAGGAGAGTTCTGCTTAATATGTTACCGAGATTCAGAAAGATCCCAGCCCACTCAGCACAGCCTCTGGGAGCCCCGCAGCCTCTTCCCAACACCCGACCCCATACCCCTGGGTGGAGGTTGTCGGGGTCCCCCCACCAGAACTTCCTGTATCCCCTCTCCCGGGGTTCCGGGAGAATGAACCCTGGTGACCAAGGCAGGTACGCCTGCCCCGACCACCACTCACCTTGCTGGGTCGCCAGGCCGCTGCCGGCCTAGGGTCAGGGGATGCTACTCCCACCAGATCCATTGAGGGAAGAAGGCGGAGACAAAAACAGAGCAGCGAGGTGGCAGAACGGGAAGCAGGAGCCGCCAAGACGGAGAGTAGCAGCAACCGGGGGTAGGAGACGGAATTTAGGTGACAGATGGCGGCGGTAGCCGCCGCGTCCGGAACCAGACCTCTTCTCTTCCGCCCTCACCGCGGGCACTCGCTTCTGATTGGTGATCTGACCCTGACTCCGCCTTAAATCACTCTGCTCCGCCCCCGGGCGGGCCGCGCTTCCGGTCGCTGTCCACTGGGCGGGGGTCGCGGGGCTCGGCGGGCGGTGCCTGTGGTTTCTGGGGCGGGGTGTGGCGTCCCCTGGCCCAGCTTTCGTCCGCTCCCCGTGCCGCCTTTCCCTTCCTGCCTCCAAGACAGCCGCTGGGTCTAATTAAATAGATCGGACTTCGTGGACTATAAATACACCAGACTCTCTCTGTTCATTCATATGTCCCGGCGTAATTCTGAACTGGGATGATGTAGGAGACAGAATGTAGTGGAGGCGGGGCAGGGGACAGGCACTGAAGAAAACAGTCGGAGTTGTCATGGTTACAGTTGTATTTTTTTTTGAGGCCAGGGTGTGGAACACGGAAATCTGTAAAATGTGTTAAAGACATGAAGCAAAAATACGAACGCATGATAAAAAGTTTGGATTCTGTATTTTGCAGTGAAACTTTCATAAATTGATTAGATTTAAATAACTAAGCATATCCATCCACATTCATTCAAATTCTGGCCTCATCTCAATCTTACTGATAAAGAAGCTGAAGAACAGTAAAATAGCAAAGTTAACGGGTGGTGCCCCAGGCAGTGTCTGTTTAATGACCATCGGACATTTCTGAAATGCGTGCTGAATAGCAGATCTTTCCCTACATCTCACTTCCGAGTCAGGTCCCCTAACAGTCCATGCTTGAGAGCCATGGCTCTCGGAAACCTTGATGACTTCCATACCACAGCTCTTACCACCTTCTCATTCCAGGTCGGAATATGTTCTGAACCTTACAAACTCTCCTAACTAAAATACTGGAAACTGTGGCTATGTAAGCGAATTTGGACCTATGCTCAGCACATGCTGCCCGTGTGTGAATGCATATGGAAATGGTGTCCTTTCAATGTTCACAAAGTTAAAATTGTAGCATAAATAGTCGAGGGAGAATGGGTGAAATCAGAAATGAAGTGGCCTTCTCAATTCTGGGTAAGAAACAGGAGAGGAAAACCATTGGAGATGCTTTTTAATTGACCAAGAATGTCTGAAGAAACATTTAAAAGGAAAAAAACAATCCCCAAAGAAAGGCTGAGAAGCCATGTATGGCCATAGTGTGCTGGCAAGGGACTGTTTGGAGGACATTTCAGAAAAGGACAGGAGCCAGGCATGGTGGTGCATGCCTGTAATCCCAGCACTTGGGAGACTGAGGCAGGAGAATCATTGTGAGTTTGAGACCAGCCTGGACTAAAAAGTGAGCTCAAGTCCAGCCTGAACTGCATATGAGATCCTGTCTCAAAAAAAGAAAGAAAAGAACAGGATGAGACTAATAATTTAAATCTTCACTCTAGATTGTCTACTTAATGAATTTCCATCGAGCTTTTACTGAGGTTCCTTAACAATGAATAAAAACAGGTTCCTGCCCTTGGGTACCTCGAGGTCCTGACCACAAGCACATTTGAATGTCAGCAATTCCATGGCAGAAGTGAGTGCAGGTCCCGTTACAGATGTGGAGAAGGCAGGCCAGACGTGGCCAGGTGTTGCAGGCTTTGCTGATGACAGGAGTCAGTGTGGTGGGTGGTAGGTACAGCAAGGGGGACTGTATCAGACCACAGCAGAAAAGTGTGAGTGGCCCAGTGTGACTGGATCTAGGGAACAACAGGGACAAAGGAAGTGACTGATTTGGCCTATGTGGGAAGGGCTAGGGCCAAGAGGTTTAAATGCAAAGGGCTACAGTGCTAGGAAAATAGTAAAAGCAGAGAATAATGTCTTCAGATTTGCTTACTAAAAAGGTATTTCTAACAGTTGCCTGAATGATAGATTGGAGCAGGTAAGACTGGAGACTGAATAACCTGATTGATGAGAAGAGCTGCCTGTACATTCCATAAAAATGCTAGTACCTTCTAATTTCAAGTCTCAGAATCTTTTAAAACTCTCTTCTAGGTAACTTTGAATATTCCAACTCTGATCTTATTTTGGAGGATTGCCATAGCAGCACTTAGGCCCATGTGATTTCATAGTGAATCTGAGAACTGGGCCAGGCCATTTTGCTGTGAAGTGGAGTAAATACAATGTTTACAATGGGTTTGGCTCCAGCCTTTTCTTTCTGCCATTTCTGCTGATAAACTCACTAGAACTCAGCAGAAACAAAACTATTCGAGAATTTGCACTGTGGGATCAGGAGCTTCCCTGATCTCTAAAGTGAACAAAAATGAGGCTCTTTAGTTTTTAATATTGAAATTAATTAATCTATTTTGCAAGTAGCTTCTTTAGGTGCTTAAATATTAATTAGCTTCCCAGGATAAACCTAATGTTTTGTGAGAGAAACAAAGAACTAAGAGGTTAGGGTTGGAAAGATGACATATGCATACCTCATGAAATGACACTACACTTCTGTCTTCAAAGAGAGTGTGATTTATTTCCAAATGACAGCTAGAGACAATACCCACTTTAGGATTCATTGTGGGCTGCCAGTATTAGAAAGGTTGCATGATGGATGTGCCACCAAGCCAGGCCATGAAGGTTAGAGGGATGTGATAAAGTTAACTTAACTGGAAATGGTCATTCTTGTCATTTTTTAAGGGGAACTTAGGTAGTTTTTTTAAAAGTATGGAGATTCCTCAAAAAATTAAAGATAGATATCCTATTTGACCCAGCTATCTTCCTTCCAAGTATCTTCCCCAAAGAGTTAAAGACATCATACCCCTGTGATATATGTATATCCATGTTTATAGCAGTGCAATTCATAATAACTTAATCTTGGAACAAGCCTATATGTCCGTCAACAGATGAATGGATAAAGAAAATGTGATACTTATGCACAGTGCAGTACTACACTGCCATGAAGGATAAACTTGAGTCATTTGTAGGAAAATGAATGCACCTTGTGAGCATAATGTTAAGTGAAATAAATCAGACACATCAGCTTATGTACTGCACGGTTTCTCTTACATGAAAAACTCAGTATATATATATATACATATGGAGAGAAAGAGAGGGAGAGGAGAGAGAAATAAAAGACAGATAATAAGAAAAAAGAGAGAAAGAGGGGAAAAAAGTTACTGTAATCCAGCATGGACAATGTTTCTTTTTTTTTTTTTTTTTTTTTTTTTAACACTGGGGATCAAACTCTCAACCTCACACCTGCCAGACAGGCGCTTAAGCCACTGAGCCAAACTCCCAGCCCTAGTTTTTTTGAGGCAGGGTTGCACTATGTAGCTCAGGTCGGCCTTGTGCTCACGTTGTAGCCCAAGCCGGCCTCGAACTCACAACGCTCCTCCTACCTCAGCCTTCCGAGTGTTGGGATTAAAGTCGTGCGCCACCACGCCCAGCTATGGACAATGTTTCTAAAAGTGTACCTTGTCTTAGTGCAGTCATCTTGTATGTTTTGTCTGTTCTTCTGCCTTTTGGTCTGCTTTTCAATTTCTATACATGATGATTAACGATATAAGGTTTTATAAGATAAATGAATCTGATGCTGAAAAATAAAAGAGGGTAGAAGGAAGGTGAAATTAAAGAATTGACATTTGTTATGTACATGTCCTGATTTCTCAATTTCCTCTAGTGAATGTAATCATTATGTACTGTGAACATGTACTAATAGAAACAAAACATAAAAAGTATGCTGTTAGGGCCGGGACTTTGGCTCAGCGGCTTAAGCGCCTGCCTGGTAGGTGCAAGGTTGTGAGTTTGATCCCTGGTACCACAAAAAAAAAAAAAAAAAAAAAAAAAAAAGCATGCTGTTGTTTCTTTGCTTCTTTCTTTCTTTCTTTCTTTCTTTTTTTTTTTTTTTTGAGACAGGATCTTGCTATGTAGTGCAGGTTGGCCTTGAACTCACTTTGTAGCCCAGGCTGGCCTTGAACTCAACACAATCCTCCTTTCTAAGCCTCCTGAGGGCTGGGAGTACAGACATGTGCCACCATGCCCAGCTTAGGCTGCTGTTTCTATCTTTGAAGAACTTCCAGGTGTACTGCCATAAAAATGTATTACTAAGAAATATTTGAGGGTAAATTTCACAAGCAACAGTTTTATCTAAGTCGCCCCACTTTAAAATTCAGAGAACATGGTGTAGTGGCACATTCCCGTAGGGCCAACACTCAGGACCCTGATGCAGGAGGATCACTGCAAGTTTGAGGCCAGCCTGGGCCGTACAATGGGTGCAAGTCCAGCCTAAACTACAGAGCAAGATTCCATGTCAAAAAAAAAAAAAATCAACAAATATTTATTGAGCACATAGAGTATCAAGAAATAAATTAATACTAACTTTGGTATCAAAGATCTCAAAATTACAAGTAATTAATTCTTTTCCTGTGTATAGAAGATGGATTTATCTCAGTTTCATATATAACAGCTAAAATCATTTGACAATGTAAGACCTCCTAATTTTGTTTTTGTGCAGTCTTAGTTTATTTAGTTTTGTGGAATAAGTAGTAAGAACATCGTTAGAAAAACCAACAACTTCCAGGCATGGTAGTTCATGCTCATAATCCCAGGACTTGGGAGGTCGAGGCGGGAGGGTTGCTATGAATTTGAGGCCAGCCTGCGCTACATAGTGAGTTCAAGGGTAGCCTGGACTACACAGTGGGGCCCTGTCTCAAAAAAAAAAAAAAAAAATCCAAAAATTTTGGCAAGATCTTGTTATACCCTGTAGCCTGTGATTTGACCAAAGCGCCGTTTTGCTGTTTTGTATGCGCCGTCTTAGATTAGAAACCCCCCTTGATTCGCTAAGGTTTCTGTTTTTCTGTAAAATCCCCCTTCCCCCAGTAACCTAAGAAACAAACAGTTACAACTTTTAGGTTGCTGACCCAAGAGCGGGGTCAAAAGATAAACACTCACCCTGCTCCATGCAAAAAAAAAAAAAAAGTAAAACGTGCCTTTCTGTAACCTTTGTTATCCATATTAGGGAACGACCACCACCATCCGGCTTTAGACCCTCCCCATGACAACTCCTCCAATGGATGCAAGAGATTTTTAAATTACTAACCAATGTAAT